>CM041777.1:376098534-376281133 GCA_023374045.1 Limonium bicolor
AAGGAATAAACCAAGAAGTTCCATGACAGGCTGATCCTCAAGAGAGACTTCGAAGTTGGTGATTAGGTTCTCCTATATAACTCAAGATTAAGGCTCTTCCCTGGGAAACTCAAATCTCATTGGGCTGGTCCTTTCCAGATTGTTAGTGTGACCCCGTACGGTGCCTTTGAACTCCAAAACAAACAAGGCGAAACTTTCAAAGTTAATGGGGCACGTCTTAAAAGGTATAATTCTCCTTCTGATATTACAACTGACTTATTTAGAATTTATCTTGTCCAGGAATAGCATGACACCTTTACTCCAAATTTCGAAACCGGCACTGTCAAAGACCACATCTCTCCCATGGAGAGTTCACATACATAATTACGAACAGGCGTCTAGCTAGAGACGTTAAACCCGGGCAGCTTGGTGGGAGGCAACCCACTATCTATCTTTTGCCTTTCCTTTTATTTTATTTTGATTTCTCTTTTGTACTATATTTCCCTTTATATGTTATAATAAAATGCAGGTTTTACTTGAGTTCTTCTGGCTGTGTAGAATATTCTTTACAGATACATTTCATGTCATTCCACAGCTGCACTCAAGTGTGGGGGAGCTCTACACACTCTACAAAATTTGGGGAGTACACTCTTTCCCTTTTGTTGTGCCCTATTAATTTAATTCCATCTACGCAATGAGGGCATTGCTTGAACTTAAGTGTGGGGGAGAGCCCTTTTCGGAGACATTTTGTGATTAAACTGTTTAAATCTCTTTGCTTATCTTACATTTGTCCATAATTCAATATCATGAACCCTTTATATGTGGGTTGTTCTCTTTATGAATAAATACTATTATGAATTGTGGGATAAATGGTACAAATTTAAAAAATTTCATTTGATTACTTTTGAAGAGCATTTTTATGCGGTGTGACCAAATGATCTGCAATGGTTGGATTTTTATTGCTCAGGGGTTCTTTCTGTCTTCTCTCTTAGGGATTGCTAAGGGGTGCTTCTCTGTTAAAAAAATATATATATAATAAATAAGGGACTTGCGAGACACCATTGGTAACCAACAAAAGAGAGTTAAGTGTTCTTAAATACAAAGGCGTGATGCCTACATTTTATCTTCTCATCTCTTATGCAAAAATGAAACAAATGCATAAATCTATCTTTTCTTTTGTTTTCTCCTCAATGCCCATTCTTGAGAGAAGTTGGCCATGGTAAAAGTTCACAAAGTCACCTTAACTAAGAAGCATTGAAGTACCCCGGATCATACCCCGAAACTCTAATTTTTATTTTTACCATGAGTACACCTGTGCCACCAGCAGTTGATGGATCAAACTCCTCGAAAAGTTTAAAGATCATGTTTATCCTACCCTTCATAATAAAATTTGTTAGTATTGAGCGTTCCCTACTTACTTGGGTACATGGTTTTGCTTGAGGACAAGCAAAAAGATAAGTGTTGGGGTGTGATAAGTGTCCAAATGAGCATGTTTTATAGGTGTATCTCATATATTATATTAACACTTTTCTTGCTCATTTCTCCACCTTGGTTAGTTTTCCTCTAGTTTATGTGTTATTGTTATCTCACAAATTTATTGGTTTAACATGAGGAAATCCAAGCTGGGATCCAAGTAGACAAAGAGACGAACGCATAGGCGCAAACGGCTCGAAAAACGGAGTCCAAACGAAGAATCTAGAGCCGGTCAAAATTCGCAAGTCAAATACACACATCCGTGTGTTGTCCGTGTCTTGTCCGCATAACAAAGGGTGGACAGGGGCGGACACAAGTGTGTCTTGTCCGCATAAAAAAGGGTGGACAGGGGTGGACACAAATGTGTCCGTGGAACCAAGCGTGGACAAGGGGCGGACGTGAGCAAATGTGTCCGCCCATATATGTGTGGACACAAGCGTGGACAAGGGGCGGACGCGTGTAAATTCCCAGATCGCGACTGGTTTTCTTCGCCGACTCTCTTCCCAATTGCTTCTTCCTTTGCGGCGCCTACAGACATGTCGAACTGCTTCTTCATCAATATCAGGCGCCTACCTTAATTCCCTCACGCATCTGTCTCCAGCTCTGTCTGCAATCAATCTGCAATCAATCTTCTTCCTCTTCCCTTCCTCTATATAAACACACTGCACCTTCAACCAAATACACACGATCGCTCCCCAGAACTCAACACTCCAAATCTCTCATTCCACATACAAATCCTACGTACACGCTCCACTCTTCGTTCTCTTCATTTCTCCATTCACCATCCTCACTTCCATTACTCCGTATTATTATTACGTCCAACCTCTGTCTGACTTATTACCAGTTAATATGTCAGGCTAAGGAGGATTTACTCCGAGCGAAGGTTTAGTTGTAGTTTGTTTAATTATGTAATCTATATTTCTACCGGTTAAAATAAATACAGTTTGTTACGATTAAAGTTTTTCTCTCACCTTTTTAATAAATTTCATCGATTTATTAAAAAGCTTTACTAAATCTGTTTTAATCTGATCGGTGATAAACAGATAGGTTAATTAAGCCGTAAATCTGTAGGAAACTTATTTTCATCGGATAAGTTAGTACTCAGATGCAAGAATATAATTCCTCGCACTTAATTCCCATTTACTAGTACTTGCCTGAGTTTTCATCAGACCTTGCATTTTCTGGTAAACGAGTTCTTATGAGTCTATGATTAGTCCTTAAGATAATAACAGGAATTTTGCCAACTATTATAATAAACCGGTAGAGATAGCATAATTAATCAGATTATATAAACCTGAACCCGGAGTTCCGTTTAATTTATCTTCAACTCAGTTAATTTTATCTGTTGTTTTACTTTACAAGTCAATTAATTCCCCCCTTTTTATGACACGCTTAGGTACTATATTATTTCGCTATAAGTCCCACGGTTTGACCTCGGCCGCTTCTATCTTACTATACTACTGCGACCGGGTTTTATTTGCAGCCCGACGGATATTTTGAGTATTAATTTCTTTTCTTTTATTTAATTACACCAGTCCCAATCACTCACAATATACAGTCTGCAAGAGGAAAGAGAAATGTGAGAGAGGGATAATAAAGCACTTGTGTACTTTACTTTTATGCTTTTGTCTTTTAGCAAATAGAGAGGAGTTATTAGAATGAGAGGGGGAGGAGAAAAACGTGGGTTACAAGGGTTAGTTCATTTTTTTCTTTTTAACAAAAAGAGAGGAAAGGACATTGTGGTCATTTAGCATAAAACACCTCATAAGTCCCGTTTGGCGCTAAACATCAATCCGGGACCGGTTTCCGGATTTTTCTCATTTTATTAATTTTATTGGTTCTAGACCTTGACTAATATTTAATTATGGTCATATGATTGACTATAAATTTTTATTAGTCCGTTAAACCCGTTTAAAATCACATTTCCCTGGTTTCTTGAAAAACGTGCTTTAAAGCTCGTTTTGTGTTTTTAATCCACTATTTGGATCCGTTTTCTTCGGGAATTTTTCCCACAAGTTCTTAGTGACTAACTAAGTCCTAGGAATCCATTTAGGACCCTAGTTAAGGTTATATACCTACTATAATTACATAACACGTGTTTTTGCATTTTATGATTTTTACGCGTTTTCTTTTTCTTTTTGGTTTTTATTTATTCACCAATGATTCTAAGGACTTAATTAGCCTTAGAATATCATAATTACATAATAAATTAACACATTAAGGTTTGGGGTATTTCACTTTAAAGACTACATTACATTCTTTATAACATTAATGTGACATGATTGACTATATTATAAAGTCTAAACCAAAGTTTAAAAATAAAATCAAAATGGGTGATTTTGGGTGAATAGTACCCAAAATAACATTTAAATTCCTAAACTAAACGATGGTCAATGATCATCCCTTGACCATGCACTACCGTTAATTAAGGGGCTTCTTCTCATCTAATTATCGGCTACACTTATGTATATACTTGGCTCAAAAGTAACTTTTACTAAAAGTGAGATAAGTACTACTTTATTATATAAACTAAACAAACCTATCCTACCCACTGTAAATACCTATTCCGTCTGCCTAATGAGTTTTCCCCATGCTGAAGAAACCCGCATAAATATTTTCTATGAGTCATCATGCACTTTTTTTTATTTGACCTTATCTTACATCAAAAAGGCAAGAGTTGATTTTCCTCTCATTCATGCTCTTTCCAGTCGTCCCCAAATATTTCAAACCCTCCCTTCTCCTTCTTGAACGTACTCAACTAGCCAAGATCAAGGAAGAACACTAGATGACTAAGGTAACCATTTATGGTGTATAATAGCTTAAATTCTTCACCTTTCTTCCCTCTTCCCATTGATCTAAGTTGCAACCTCTTCTACCCATGCATTTAGTGTGTAATTGCTGATAAAGAAGGGATGTGTCACGGCTAGAACCAAAGGAGAAGGAAGGAGTTCAAACTAGTTCTTCTAAGGTGAAAAAAATTATGTTTTAAGCACCAAAGTCCCTTCCTCTTAATTTACGGTTGCTTCACCTGATTCTTCCAGCTTATCTTCTTCATCTTTCCATGCTTACTCAGTATATATATTGACTCCTTCAAGGTCTAGCAAGAACCAAGCCAAACCCTCCATTTTCAGAAGTAATAACAAGGTGAATCCTCACCATTTTCTTCCTTGCTTTCTACCGGTTTAAGTACTGGTTTAAGTGGTGTTTTAACACCCCATTTTTGCTTCAATTTTTCAGGCGAAAATAGCCCCTAACCAGCTCCATATATCAAGGTAAAACAATGTCATTCTAAGCTTATATTATAGCCTAATTAGCCATTAAGGTTACAAGGACTAATGCCATCTCTTTTTCCTGCATATATATAATGCCTCAAGTGTTGTGGGAGGCTTGGAAAATTCTACACAAATTGTAGAAATCAAATCCAAGGAATAAATCTAGCAAGTAAGCTAGCTACCCCTTAATGATGCATTAATCAAGTTCCTAAATGGGTTTAAAGTTTAAAAACGAACTCAAATGTATATACATATGTTAGACGTGGTCTTGGAGTGGAGCTTGGTTGATTTATGTGCTCAAAATCAAGTAAGTATATTATACTTACATATTATAAGGTTTTAATGTCATTTGTTACATGATAGAATATTACCGAGAGCATAATGGTGTACTAAAGAATTTAAATGTGTACTATAATATTGTATAATGTTTGGCTAGATTACTTAGCTTATAAATGACTATAATGCCATAGAAAAATAATATAAGTGGCAAAATATAATTTACAAAATTAATTGAGTATGGAAGATAGGAACCGTGAGTTTACAAGGAGTGTTAAGGCCAAACTACATATTAAAATGTTGTATAACTTTTTGGGGAGTTAACCTAATGTTTATGTGACATAAAATAGCATAGAAGTTACTTAAGTAGATAAAACACAATTTATAAAATATTGTTACAAGTATACACCAAAACCGTAAGCTATAATGTCTTTTATGACATTTATAAGTAATTTATATTATATATTAAGGTTTGTAACAAAGTCATGTATTTTAGGCTATTTAATTTTATGTTTTATTAAGATTAAACTAAGTTTAGGAATAAATAAATAATTACCGAAAACCTTTGGGGTTGATTTGTAATTAAAATAAAATTTAGAGGCTAAATATGGAATATAGCCGAAACCTATATAATAAAAGCTTATTTTATGAATTTTATTAAGTTTTATAAATTTTGGGGTCAAATGGTAATTTTGGAAAGATTCTGGTCAAAACTGTAATAAATAGAACTTGTGGTCAAACCAGTATATTATAGGTCAACATTGACCAAGTTAAAAGCCATGACCAAAATTTATAACATAAGTAATTAATTTATGAATTTATAGTAACATTATAAGTTAAATGTTGAATTTATAAAACTAATGGGGTAGAAAAGGTAATTACCGAAAACAAGGGGTTAGGATTGTTAATATTATAGTTTATATCCTTAGTATAAAGTTTGGGAATTTTTGGAGTTATATAAATGATTTTATAAAGAAAAGTGTATAATATATAGTTTTGTGACATTTAGGAAGTATAGAATATAAAGTGTGGCTAATATGTAAATAAGGGAAGTGTGGGGCGGAAAAAGAAATTAAAACAAACAAGTGGGTCTGTTCGGTAAATATACAAAGTATAAACCATATGTTATAATGAATTAATGGGATAAATTAAATGTTATAATATATAGTATGTATACCATTATATAATATATGTGGCAAGATTGTAATTATAAGAAAATAAGTGTGTTGGAAATAAAGTTTAAAACAGACCTAGGGTCCGTTTATGATTTCCGAAAATAATAGACCATGGGTTATACTTATAATAAAGTTTAAATGATATAATATATGGTGAATATAACATGTTATAAAATAAGTGGTGTAATTGTAATAATTAGAAAGTATGGGAATCGAAAAGAAAATGAAATCTAACATGTGTGCCTTTTCGGCAATAATGTAGTTTTTATTAAAATTATAGATTATAATATGTAATACTTACAATAAAGTTTTAATGTTTTAATATATGATATTTATAACATGGTATAATAAAGTGTGGTTATATTGTAATAAATGAAAACTATGGGAAATGAAGAAATAATAAGTATATAATACATATGCTTTGCGGCAATTAAATGTAGTTTGTAAAAGTATATATTATAATGTTGAATGAGATAAAAAAAATATCATATTATATGATATAAGATATAAGTGTAAAATAGTATGATTTTATGTGGTCAAAACATAGTTATTTAAACTATATGTTAAAAACGCATATATAACATTCAAGAAATGAATTTATAAACTATGATTTACAATTATATAAATACTATGGATACTATATAGTATTAATGAGGTTAAATGAAACAATTATCATTAATAATATTCACATGAAATAATGTGACCATTAATGAGAAATGGAATTTATAAACTAAGGTTAGTATACAATAAACCTTAGGAATTATTAAGTATATGCCATGTGATATTACAAATATTAAGATAAAGTTCTTGATATAAATTGCATCAAATGATGCAACAAATGAAAATAATCATCTTACATAAGATGATAATAATGTGACATATAATATAAGAGCATAACTCATGATATATAAGTGTATAAGTGAAATACCCCAAACCTTCATATGTTGTTTAAATATTAGACTATGGTGTATAAAGGCTAAAAAGTGCCTTAGAAATACTATTAAGTAAATTAAACCAGAGTAAACACAGTAAAGTACTACTAAGATAGTTTGAGCAAAAACATGCTCTAAGCTTGGAATGAACTTGGTTAGGACCCAAGAGCCTACCAAGACTTAATAATATGCAATTATGATTTGAGAACGCTAATTAAGTCCTTGAGAAACATTGGTAGACAATTTAAGCCAAACAAAACACAAGAAAACACCAAAAAGTCAATTCAAGCAAATACTTGCCCTAGACTTGGTGTAACCTTGTATAAGACCTAAAGTTCATTCCTAGACCTTATTAACATGCTAATGAACATGTTAAATCAATTACTAAAGAAAACCAAGCTTGAAAACAAGTTAAAACACAAGATGTGCTTTAAGGAGCCTTAAAGCACATTTTTGAAAATTGTCTTGGAAATGAGTTTTGAGTGGCTAAATGTCCATCATTACTCTTTAATCAACATGTGTACTACTTAGTATCACATTAGGAAGTCTAAATCAATGGGAAATCAAAAATTTCACAATTATGTGCACTAATTTGTGAATAGTGCTCAAATAGTGCTAGTTTAAGTCATAAGTCAACATAAGTTGTTTAATCGGTTAACAAAGGCCATTATATACCCTATTATATAAAGGGGGACAGTTTTCAACATGGTGAGTCACCACCATTTATTAGTTAGTTAAAGGAAGAAAGAAAAAAATAAGTAAAAAGGTTACTTTTGCTTTATAACATAAATATCTTCCAAAGTGAACTCTCTCACCTCATTCTCTTCATTTCTCTCATCCCCACCGTCTTCACCTTCTCCCTTCCTTCTCCAAAAATGATTTGCTACAGCAACCTCAATTCTCCATCTTCATTTCCTTGCCAAATCCAACTCTATGCTCCAAATCAAATTCTAAGACCATATTTGTCTTAGTTAGACCAAGCTCTACACTTCCATCTTTTCAAATCTTCAAGAGCTCAAGTTTGATTCCATGGAGAATCTCCATTAAAGGAGGAAAAGCTCACCTTCTTGCACATTGTTGTTCTCCTTTGTTCTAAGGTAATAAAGATCAAAGAAAATCCATGTTTCCTTCATTTTCATACATGGCCGAAAATTCACCTCTTAATGGTGCATTTTCTTGCTCTTCATTTAGCTTGAATTGATCTTCAATGGACTAGGAGGAGTCCTCTCTTGTTACTTATTCAAGTTCTCTTTCAAATTCCAAGGTAAACTTTTATTTTAGTGTTTAAAACACTTATGTAAATTTAGGGTTTATATGTGAGTTTAAGTATGAATCTTAAATCTCATTACCCTTATGTGTGTATTGGATAGAAGCTTGACAAGTAATCAAAAGCTCCTTGCCGATTTCTAAACAAAAGAGCAAGGAAAAAACAAGTGAGGAAGTTGAGAAGAAAAAGAGGTAAATGAACTAACATAATGTGGTTTAATGTATCATAGGAAATTGAGCCAATGGTAAATGAGATAGAAAACTATCCTTAAGGAGATTATTAAAGGGCATATGTGTTGTTGTATGTATTTGCAAGTCAAAGGCAAATATTATGTGGGAAATTCAGTGTTTAAGGTTTATGCAATTTAAGGGCCTAAGAGCCATGCAATTTAAGGGCCTAAGTGCTAAGCAATTTAAATTATGCACTATATTGTGATGTAGTGTAGTTTAAGGCTTAGTTGTGTGTAAAGATCATTTTTGTGTGGATAAATGTTCTTGATTGTTTAAAGATGAAAACCTATGTGTTTTGGTGTAACAATGTGCTAGTATAACCCATGTCAAAATCTGGTTAGTGTGCATGGAAGTTTGAGTGTTTAAATGGGCTTTGGTGAACTAGGAAGTGCTAGGAATGACTAAGTGTTCTAATAGTGAAAGGAAATGTATTAGGGTGTTCTTGGGTGCTAAAATGACTTAGGCATTGTATTGGAGGTTTAGAGAACAGATGGGTGTTTTGGGATGCACCAAAGTCATGGTGGGTGTGTGTTTAGGACTAAAGCAAGTTTTGGTAACAAGGGGAAAATAATGTCTTGTAAAGGAGGAGGTATGAACTTGTAGAGAAATTTCAAGTAGTTTGTGTAAAGGAAGTGTGAATGATAGATGATGCTTTGGAGAAGTTGTAAGAGCAGTGAAAATGCATATTGGGATAGTTGTTATCATAGGTATAAACCACCATCTAGAAACCTAAGGAAAAACATTTCAAGTGTTAAGGATTTTGCAAGAATTTGAGTAATGGTTAAGGAGGTTTTTGGTGGGTGATCTAATGAGTTTGGTGGATGTTTCAATGTGTGGCTAAGGTGCCAAAATGAGGTTAGAACATACTAGGACTTGTAAGGTGAAGTTTGGGGTCAAATGAGCATTTAGAAACAAGGGTCTGGAGCAGACCGACCTTGGGGACCGGACTTATAGGGTCGGTCGAGCCCAGTTTACCCAGCCAGGAAACTCTCTGGAATGGACTGACCTTGGGGACCGAACTTGCAAGGTCGGTCGGGCTTGAATTTTGTACACGGAAATGTTTCTGGAATAGACCGACCTTGGAACCGAACTTGTCAAGGTCAGTCGGAGTAGAATTTTCAAACGGTAAAGTGTTCTGGAATGGACCGACCTTAGGACCGGACTTAGCAAGGTCAGTCGAAGTGAAAAGTTTTCAAACCCGGAGGTTACTGGAATGGACCGACCTTGGGTAAGGTCGGTAGGTAAGGTCGGTTGACCCAAAATTTATAAAAAAAAAACAAACAAAGTGTGGCTTAAGTAGTAAACCCTAGGGGGTATAATGAAATAATCAAGGGTAAGTTTAAGCATAAAAACATGTCATATAATCATGTAAAATGCTTAGTAAATTGAAAGATAATTAAGGTAATTAATTAACGTTATTAATTATGTATAGGAACTACATATGGTGGAACACAAAAGCAGCAAGGACCAAGGTATGGTTTTCTTGCAACCTGTGTCCTACTGGATTACACCGGCTTGTATGCCAATGTGTTTTTCTGTGTGTTTGCCACATTGCCAGAATAAGCATGAAATGAGTTTACAGTAATTCATATATGTGACGTGTTTAGTTCCGATACCGTTTAACCTCAAATATGTGTTAAACCTTAGCTAACCGACTCTAGGATCACATAAGAGATCGGTATTCGGGTTTAACGACCCAAACCATGGGAACGTTCTAACCACAGCTATGCGTGAGTTAGTTGTGTGTTGTTTGTGCGTGTAGGTATATTTACCTCCCTTGTGTGTTTAACCCTGTTGTAACACCATATGGTGTATGGATGTGATCGGTTCCATAATGGAGCTCTTAACTGTTATATATATACAAATATTATGGGGGGTGAGGAATCCAAAATGTTCCGGTCGCGCGTGTTGTTTGGGAGTTGAGGTATACAGTTTCTTTAACTCCCTCTCTGTTATGGTTGATTTGCTTCTTGGTCTTTGTAACACCCCAACTCATAAAACTAGAGCTGTCAAAATTTGACCCAACCCGAAAACCCGTCCGTTTTATCAGAACCCGAAAACCGATTGAACCTGAAAATATTTAAATATAATAAACCCGAAACCCGATTGGGTAAAACCCGAAATGACCCAAACCCGAAATGAGCCGAAAAATTTATAACCCGAAACCGACCCAAACCCGAAATGACCCGAAATAATAGTAATTAAAAATTAGCCAAACTCGAATAACATGAAATAATGGTGACTATAAATTGTCCCAAACCTGAATGACCCAATTAAATATGACAAAAAAGTTTAAAGTAAGTATATCCGAATGAAATTCAGAATAGGCATTGTATTGAAAGTTTTGTAATCTATATGTTGTATATTCTTATAGAAATTAGGTATATATTTATATTATAATTTTTTCAAAAAAATATTAACCATGACCCAAAATAACCGAAACCCGATTCTATCTGACACTATTACAACCCGAACCCGAAATAACCCAAACCCGAAATGACCCGAAAGTTTAATGACCCGAACGGGTATTGACCCGAAAAGATATGACCCAAAACCCGAACGGATAACCCGTTTGACAGGCCTACATAAAACCACACTTATCTCATAAACCTCCATTCTCATTTATTAACTTTGCAGCGGATCTCTTACAATTTTTGGTGTTACCGCCGTTAGTCACCCACGTGACCAACTAGGCATACTATAATCACCAAGATCTAGCTACGGTCTGATGGACCCGAATATACCGAACATTAGTACTTACAAGCCTCAACCAATTACATAACAATCTTACAATCTCCTTACCTCCTATACAACTTACTAACACCTCATACCATTCACTAAACGAGTGTACAGGCACAACTCGTACAACTAAAAGAAGACAACCCGAAGTAAATTCTACCCGATCCTACTCTCAGGACTGTCGCCTTCTGTCATTCACCTGCGAAATAAAAACAGCCCCCAAAGGGGGTCAGCAAAATTGCTGGTACGATCCTCTCATGGCCCCCAAGCTGACGTGGCTACGACGACTAATTGTCGATAGCATGGAGGTTGATTAGATGAACAACATAAATAGAAAGTGCAATATACACCAAGCCACATATGAACAATCAAAGTTCAAACACATTAAACGACCTAAAAGCGTTCCCTTAATTAGAGAGTTAATCATTTAACTCCTTAAGTTATGTTTCCCCTTAATCTCAGTCCAACCTTATCTTACCTCAATCTTAATCCTTATCTCGGTCTTAGAATACAAACCAATCTTTAAATAGAAATGGTTGCATCTTATCTCAAATTTTATCTCAAACAAGACAACCGTTCTTTAATCAGATTCGGTTATACTTAGTCCATTGTTTATTTTTGTCGGGTCAAAAGTAACCCTACCCAGCGGCCGAGAACCGCGTTGGTTCAATAAACAATAATTCTCAAATTAGTTGGGATTTAGGTAGATCCCACCACACCATCTTAATGCCTCCTACCTTGGACAAGAAATCCAATGTAGCTGAGCCGACATTCGACCCTAGGCGACAAGTCCGAAGACAAGTCCTTAAGCGGAAGTCAGATCTGATTCAGATACCGACCCCCTTTCCTTAACATGCATGACCGGAGTCAGTCCCGGATTCCTCACTCCCCCCTTAAGTTCCAGTTAGTGAAAATCTTACGAACCATGTGTTAGTTAAACCTTAACGGGTATTAACCAACAGTTACCAAAATATAATTCCTCTCCTCAATCCAATAGGTACTAAGCTTAGTTAGTAGCAAATCACAAGTCTCGTGAGTTAGTGTAAAGAAAACACACACACAACGAGAGCAATAAAAACCGGTTGCATGCTTTATCTTGTCTTAGTTATAGCAAATAAACAGGTAGCACACAAGCCGAGGGACACCTCGTTAGCAAGCAGGTTACAAGAAAACTGTACCGTTCACCGCTGATGTCGGTTGTCTACTCTCCTCCAGAGTTCCACTTACTGAAACCCTAAAACATTAATTGAATCGGGTGGTTAATTACTTTTAATTAATCTCGCTTACTTAATCACTAACGATTTCCAACTAAACATCACTAAGTCTATGTAGTTTAATCTTAATCTCATAAGTCCTTTACTTCTCATTATTTCTTAAGCTTGTTTATGCCCCAAATGACCATTATATGTCATTAATTATGTCCTTACAATCTTATAATATCATTACCAAACAAGTCCCAACCTTAAAACCCCATTTTTCAACTTTCTGGAGCCTTTTTAGAGTGGTCTGGGTTTGTGTCCGAGGTTGTAAACCCTGACCAACTCTTCAGAGACGTTTCTGCCTTGTTTTTCACTTGGTCCGGGTATGTGGGTAATAAACCCGGACCATTCACGGACATAACTCTCTGCCATGTTTTTAGTGTGGTTCGGGTTTGTGTACTTGTTTACGAACCCGGACCAACACTAAATGTGTCCAAAATGATGATTTTTGACCTCTTTTCAACCTCAATTCTTATCCAATATTTTCCTAACCTCTCCACAAGTATTCTAGCATGTTTTAACATCATTTTGGCACCTTCAAAACCTCCTAATTCATCCATCAAACTCATTCTTAATTCCTTGATCTTTCACCCAATTCCTAACAAACTCCTAACACTTATGCTTAGTTCCTTACACTTCCAACATGTAGATTTTGCCTAAGACCTCAACTAATCATTATGTTTCTTCACAACCATCTTAACTACTCTTCAAGCATCATTTTGCATACCCATTTGCTTTACTCAAACTTCTCAAAGCTATATATAATCTAGCACATGCTTACATCCTTACAAGTCATTATACCTTATATTTCCTTCAAACTTTGTACAAGTTTCCTAGCTTCCTTAACCATGGTTTTGGCGCCTTGAATTCACCATTGTAACCCCTAGTCCCTCTTAGACACCTCTAGGTCTTCCTAGTACTCAAGAGCTCCATAGTTTATCCATTTTCACCAAAACAACCCTTAATGTTACTAGAACATCCTTAGTCATAAAATCTCCTTAGAACACCTTAAACACTTAGTTTCCTCTCCAAATTTTGACATGGCTTCCTTAGTATAGCACTACACCCAACATTTAGTTTTTCGCCCTTAATACAATCGTGAACACTCAAATCCTTAGTACACAATCTTAACACACAAATGTCACCCTCATAACCTCTAATTTCTCCTAGACAACTCTAGGTCATTCTAATCCTCAAGAACTCCTTAGTTAACTCATTTCCACTCAAATTCCTTTTTAATGTCTCCTAGTAAACCCTAGGTCATATCAATTCACAACCACCACTTAAACACTTTGTTTTCTACTCAAATTTCGCCATAGCTCCTCTAGTATAATATCATGCCCAAATGCATTGTTTTTTCTCATTCAATCATCTCACACACACCAAATCCTTTCTCATCATATTTTCTCACCCAAATCAACTCATTCACAACAAACTCAATATAGTGCAATAATCTTAAATTGCATAGCACTAAGCTCTTAAATGACATGGCTCTTAGGCCCTTAAATGACTTAAACTTAAACACTGAATTTCCACAATAATAGCTTTCAACATGCGAATACACACAAAAATGCTCCCATAGTAAAATAATACTCTTAAAATCCATCTCAAACTTATCTTACTAACTCATTTCCATTGGCTCTTTAGTCACAAGTTCACAAGCTTGTTGAAATTCCTTTTTCCTAGGTTATATAACCCATCACCTAATGTAAACCTTAAGCTACATTAGTGCTTATCTAAATACCACTCCTTAAACCTTAAACCACCATTAGGTAAGCAAGTTTACCTTATTTTTCTCAAGCTTCTCTTACTTCCCTCCTTAGGTTTTCTTGATTGAATTTTGTCAAGGACTTCAATCCTCTTACCAATGTTCTAATTCACATTCAAAAAGTCTAATGAGCACTAAGAAATATGCCTAAACTCATAGAATTCATTCTTAAGTTAAAATATGTGTTTTAAAGCTTAAAAGTGGATGATTACCTTTGAAGTCTCAAAGTAGACTTGGGAAATGAATGAAATAGGACCTCCACTAGTCCTTGGTGATTAGAACAAACTAGAACAAGGCATAAAAACAAGGCCCCATGAGTGGTAATTTTCGGCCATGTAAGAAAGTGGTGGAAAGATGATTTTTCTTACATTTTCCTTACCTTGAATGAATGGAGAAGATAATAAACACCTCAAGCTAGTTTTTCCTCCTCTAATGGCGATTTACCATGGCTCCAAAATGAAGCTTTTCCAATTTTGAAAACATAGGCTTAAACTAGGCACTATTTGGCACTATTCACAAATTAGTGCACAAATTTATGAAAATTTTAATTTCTCATTGATTTAGGCTTCCTAATGTGATACTAATTAGTACACATGTTGATTAAGGTGCAATCATGGGCATTTAGCCACTCAAAACTCATTTCTAAGACAATTTCTCAAAAAGGTGCTTTAAGGAGTCTTAAAGCACATTTTGTGTTTAAGCTTGTTTTTGAGCTTGGTTTTCTATGGTAATTGATTTAAAATGTCCATTAGCATGTTAATAAGGTCTTATAATAATATTTGGGTGCTAATCAAAGTCACACCAAGCCTAGAGCACATTTTTGCTTAAATTGCCCTTATGGCGTTTTCTTATGTTTTCCTTGATTTAAATTGTCTACCAATATTTCTAAGGCATGTTTTAGACTTATTACATCATAACTTGATGTTTACTTAGCATACTTAGGTTTGGGGTATTTCAATCTACCCCCTTAAAAGAACTTTGTCCCCAAAGTTCCCATGCATCTTATTTTATTAGAATACACGGCTTACCTCATTCCATAGATCATATAGATCATGCTTACATGCACTTAAACTTATTGACTCATTAGGTATGTCATATACTTATACTCAAATATCACACAACATGCTTAAGCATGTATAGCACTCAAAATTCCCTTTGTTCCTTTTGATGGTTAAAACAATCACATAATTTTCATCGTATTCTCCCATGTCACCGGTCCGTAGACAAAGGCACATTCTTCCTCGCCACCATGGGCCAGAATAAAAAACAACTCTGCTCTCCCCATGTCACCGGTCCGAAGACAAAGGCTCATGCGTCCTCGACTTCGTGGGCGAGACTCAGTAAAACGGAAATCCTTTTTACGAGGTCAAGTGAGGGATAATTCCCTATATTTGAAAATACAACCAACTCCAATTTCGTTTTATCCTAAAGCATCTTTCCTTAGCGTGATTTAATTGTGACTACTGGTAGGAAGTTTCAGGAGTCATCCAACCCTGATGTGATCAGCATCAGTGTTGAACTATCCTTCCACCCCAATTTGTGTTCGGTTTCCCTTGATCCCTAGAAAATCAAGTTCCACCTCCCACGTCATTTTCAAACATCAAAAAATTCACCCATTTCCAAATTTCTATCTTTTTAGTGATTCTAGTCGTAATCAATACATCTCCAAGGTGTAGGCTCAGCCCATCAAACATTCCCAATTCATCTCTTAGTAATTACCTCAGGACTCTCTCATTCCTACTAAGTTCTATATCAGTCTCATACCATTTCTCACCATCTTATACCTCATGACATTACTATTTCCTACCTCATACTCATATCAAATAATATCTCACAGTGTTATCTTATTCTTATCTCACATATACTTTCATATCGACTCATATCTCATATATTCCTTAAGTCTCCTTAATCCTCTTCACTAATTCTCTTAACTTGTACTCACACCGAAGTTAAAAAGATAGGTACTTAATATGTATGGTATTCGCATCTTCTGTGCGAAATAACCATAATTAATCTCAAAATGTTTATGTAAAACGAATTCTCAAATTCTTTTGTGCTATGCACACCGTAGTTTATGTACTCAGTTCATAAACATACGCTAAGCGGTTTTCGCTCTACCCCCCTTAAAATGGATTACGCCCTCGTAATCAACATTATATCATCCTTGAACATAGGTTCAAGATGTCTAATTCTCACCAAGCATTCTAGCTTTCATGTCATCTATATCACTTATAATTCGATCAGAGGGTCATAACTATGTTAATGGCTTAGTCTCTGTATTGAGGATTCTTACGGTACTTATACCATTTTCTTAACTTAGTTTGGTCTAATTTCAAAGGTACTGGTCTGCTAGCTTCCGCTGCGCGACTCTGATAATCTTAGGCTTAACTGCCTTTCTTATCCTTCAAAGTATTGTATATCCTTGTGCCTCCATACGGTTTAAAAATATTGGTCTCTCAATGGACCCGTGTTGTCTTTAATTATACCCGGCCTTAATGAGTTATAACTCGTCTATTGTAACACCCCATCTCCAAATACAATGATCGTCGCCCTAAGTCCATCTCGTACATTAACAACGCAGCGGAAAAGTTCTACTAAATTGGTGTTACCGCCGTTAGTCACCCACGTGACTAACTAGGCCTATTCTCTTACAAGTCACGGTCTGACTAACCGGATAATTACTCGAGCATCTAAAACATTACAATCCATAAATCACAACTTATACCGAGTATCTCATATCCTAATACATCATACTAACATCTCATCAATTACTAAACGAGTGTACATGCACAACTCGTGTAACAAATGTAAAAGCAACCCGAGTACTCTACCCCCGTCCTACTCTCAGGTTGAGTCTTCGTCCGGTACCTACCTGCAAAGTTTAAATCACAGGCCCCAAGGGGCTCAGCACATGGCTGGTACAGAAAACGTGCAGCCCACAAGCTAGCAGGGTTACACACGACTACTTTGTCGTATACATGCAATTGTTTATTCATACAAGTAATAATAAGAAGTACGATAACAAACAACACATTTATGTGAAACATTCACAGCTCAAATAAATCGAACGTCGTAATGGACGCCCATTAATGAGTAAGTTAGATTCCTAACTCCTGAGGCCTGAGAATTATTTAGTTCTCGTGTTTGACCATACCTTATAAGTGTCAACCGTTCTCTTAATAGAACTGGTTGTTCTCTAACTGAATTGTTTATTTTTGTCGGGTCAAGGTAACCCTAGCCAATGAGTTATTAGCTCCATTGGGTTAATAAACATTAATTCTTAAGTTATGAGGGGTGTAGGCTTGACCCACCCGTGCCTCCTGAATTTGCCTCCCACCTCGAACTGTTCACTCGAGATGGTCGGGTCTGTTTGTCGACCCTAGGCGACAAGTCATAGACGAGCCATATGCGGAAGACAGATCTGATACAGATGCCGACCTCCTAACCTAAACATGCATGACCGGAGTCAGTCCCGGATTCCTCTTCCCCAAGTTCTAGTTAGCTGAAGTCTCATTGACAATTGGTTAGTTAAACCTCTCTCGGTATTAACCTACTAACAATTGGAGTATTTTAACCTTATACAATTGTTACTAAACATAGTTAATGAACAAGCTCTAATCAAGTTGTGTTAGTGTGCAATGGACACACAATAACAATACAGTAAATCGGTTCATGCTTAATCTTGTTTGGTCGTATCACAATAACACATAGCACACAAACCGAGGTAGACCCGTTAGCAAACAAGCTACAAGAATCCCATACCGTACACCGGAGATTGGCTAGCTCTTAATCCCTCGATCACCTAATCCGCCGAACGCCACTGAATTATCTAGATCTGTAACCAGAACTAGTATTAGTATCACGTGTCTTAGAACTAATTTGGTTCTCTTTTCAACTTAAACCTCTTCATAGGTTAACCCGGATATAATAGTATACCGTTAAACGGGTTCGTTCATTTAGGAGCGTTTTTAAGCTCAATTCTAATTCATTAACATACTAACATCGTTAGCAGTTATTTAGTTGCACAGTTAGCAACTTTAGACTTATACGGACCTTGTATTAGGTTTTCATATTTTTCACTGTTCATCCGTATTTCACTATTCATTTATACGGTCTCGTATTCTACTATTCATTTACACTGTCTCGTATTTCACTATTCACGTATACGTATTTTACTATTCACGTATACGTCTTGTATTTGACTATTCATATATACGTAGTTACTATTCATGTATACATATTCATTATTCATGTATACGTATTTACTATTCATGTATACGTATTTACTATTCATGTATACGTATTTACTATTCATGTATACGTATATTATTAACGTATACGAGTACTATTCATGTACGCTAAAATTTTTCGTATACGCCAGTATGATACTCCGTATCATACGTGTTTATTTCTTTTTCCAATATAACTTGTATTTTCATTAAAATACCTTAAGTATTGATTTCTCCTATACTTATTAAATTACGGGTATACCCCTCGTATACCTTAATTTATATACGGGTCTCGTTTAAACCCGTCTTAACTCTGTTTCTTTTACAACTTGTTTCTAAATTCTTTATTTAATTTCCTTAACCTCTTAAACACATAAAATGTGTATTTATATTACTTACCCATGTTTTCTCTTAATCTCCATTTTACTCTAATAGTTCTAAACTTGTTATTTTTATTTCTAATTTCTTCCAAAGTCTTACTTAATTAATTTCTTTAATACTTTTGGTCAATTACCAAAATATACCCAAGTTTGACCAGTCTTTTATGGTCAAACCCCCCAACTTTCCATTATTTACATATTACCCTAAAGTTAATTTAACTTAACTTTTTATTCCTTTATCCTTTTAATATCTAATCTTTTGCTACAAATTTTATTTTCTCTCTAAACATTTTACAAACTGTCATTGACCAAGTTTGACCATGTTTGACCAGTTTGACCAGGGAATTACCATTTTACCCTTGTGGTCTTTTCTTTTCCTAAGTCATTTATTAACCAATTAACTCTAATTAATTTCTAATTTTCGTAACTAATTTCCTACAGATTTTTGAACATCAAAAATCATCTTAAACATCTCTAAATCACCAGATTTAATTATCTAAGGGGTCGAAGGAGAGAAACACCAGCGGTAGGATGCCGGAAATAGACCAAAAACCTTATAAATTCCTTATAACACTTAAAACTCTTTATAAATTGTAAACTTAATTCTACAATTATTTTCTCATCACTTAAACTCTCAAAAATACATATTAACTAATATATATTTTCGGCCTTGATATTATGTAACCAAAACTTCTCAAATTTTACATATTACTCTTAATTATACTAATTCCTTTAATTTAACTAAGTTAGATAATTTTTCTAACTCATAAAACCTCCTAATTTTCGGCCACCATATATATTATAGTATATGAATTTTTCTTGTATATTATGATAGCTTAAATTGAAGCTTATATCATAAGGAGTATAAATCTATTCTTAGATTTAATAAACATTAACTTTTAATAAGCTAAAAACTGAATATTAATCACCACAATTTCGGCAATAAATAATAAGATGAACAATATGTTAGATCACATATAGATCAACAATTAGAACCTTGAAATAGGTAGTTGTAGGATTTACCTTGTATATTAACCTTTAGCTTAATATTTAAGCTTGAATTCCTTAGAAATTTTGACAGCAATTTGCTAGAGTAATTGGCTCCAAAATTATACAACAAGATTAAGAATAAAATGGGTTAGTATCCCATGCCAATCGGCTGTAACAAAAACCAAAGAATAAGAAGTTTTCAAGAAGGCAATGTTTTACCTCGAGAATCAAAGGCACTTCTTAGTGGTTTTTCCTGAGAATCTGGGGGCTCATGAGCTATGGTTGCAAAGCTCTTGAAAATAGGATTCCAACGAGCTATCAAGCTTGTGATTTGGAGCTAGGACGAGAAAGTTATGATTTCTACAAGGCAAGGTGTTCTTTAAGGCTTAAATCTAAGAACATGGAGTTTTTTTGTGTTGTTTCTTCAAAGAGAGGATGAGCTACGACCATGGAAGCTCTCATTTGACAGGTGAGATTCTGATTAATGATTCACCAAGGGGACAAGATGATTTGGCACTTCAAAGAAGTCTTGGTTGTTGAAATAGTAGAAATTTAAAGCATTTTGGACATGTGAGTCACCATTTGAGGTCGGCAGCCTTGTGCTTGTTTGACCTGATTTTTTTGTTTCTATAATGTTTTATGTAATATTTGATACATTAAACTCGTTCCTAATGACTTATACCATGTGATAGGTATGTTACAAGGCCAAAAATGCCTTAAAACACATTTTATGTGCTTCCGGGTTCACATTGATTTGCAATTTGTTTTGGCTAGTTTAAATGTTTCTTAGTACATTTACAACCTTTAGAAACTTTTTCATGAAATAGCATGTTGCTAATTCCAATTTAAACCAAGTCGTTTAGTGGTTTCTCCTTGACTTTCGTCAGTTTAGTACCAGTTTTTGTGTGGACTTGTATACTTAATTTGTGTGTATACGCTATGGCTCCTATGACCATTTTATTGTTGTTCCCTTATTCCTTATTGGTATTTAGGCTCATTAGCCTTTTAATTCCATGTATAAATGCTTAAGGCATTTCCTTTAAGCACATTTTTCTTTAAAGCACATTATTGTGCTCTAAAGTGCGTTTTCGGTTTAAACGCTAATTCCGCTTAACGTGTATTACTAATCCTGGAGGTATTTCACATTTGAAATCTCTTGAGAACTTATTGGTAGTTCCCTAATTTATTTATACTCTTAAAAACACCTTTTGTTCTAATTGTTCCTAAAGCATGTTTTGGTGTAAATTGTTGTTTAACACTTCTTATAATGTTTCTAAGGCACGTTCTAACCTTAGTATATCCTAATTAGAGAGTTCATTAATATATTAAGGTTTGGGGTATTTCAATCTACCCCCCTTAAAAGAACTTTGTCCCCAAAGTTCCTATGTATCTATATCTCTTAGAACACACAGGTAACTTCACACTAAAAGATCATATAGATCACTCAATATCTGTATAGGCATTCTGACTCATAAGGTCTGCCTTGTATATATATATATATATATATATATATTTACCACACTTGTCACACAACATGTCTTTTGCATGTTTTAGTAATCAAAATACTCTTTGTATATTCTTTGATGTATACTCCTCAAGTAACCGGTCCGGAGACAAAGGTTTTCATGTCCTCGAGTTCATGAGCGAGTAATACAAAAAATACATGTCAACTCCAATTCCACTTCATGCTACTGCATCTTCTCTTAACGGGCGTGGTTAATTGTGACCACTTGTAGGGAGTTTCAGGAATCATCCAACCCTGATGTGATCAGCATCAATGTTGAACTATCCTTTCACCCCAATTTGTGTTCAGTTTTCCTTGATCTGGCCAAGATCAAGTTCTACCTCCCACATCAACTTCAAACAATCAACTAATTATTCATGTAGCATTTTATATCTTTTAGTCCTTCTAGTCATAATCATAAATCAATACATCTCCAAATTATGGAACTTAGTCCATCAGTCATTCTTAATCCACCTCTCAGCAATTACTTAGAGAATTTAATTCCTACCAGGTTCTACATCGGTCTCGTACCGACTCATACCTCATAACATTACCATATTTGGTCTCATATCAATACATATCATTGGGATTTTAATTCCCCTGGAGTTTCTACTCCTCTTTTCCTGAATTCTCGCACCGAAGTTAATGAGGTCGTCCTCTAATACATCTGGTATTCGCATTTAATTGTGCGTAATAACCACAACCACATAAGAATGAATACATGTGCTTATATAACATACGTATCAAACATCACAACTAATTGTATTGTGCTATGCACACCGTAGGTTACGTACTCAATACGTGAAACATACGCTAAGCGATTGGGCGCTCTACCCCCCTTAAAATGGATTACGCCCACATAATCAACATTATATCATCCTTGAACATAGGTTCAAGATGTTTAGGTGTCATGGAGCATTCTGGCTCCCATGTAGTCTATCTTACATTATGATTGGGTCAGAGGGTCTTCACCATGGTAATGGCTTAGTCTCTGTATCAAGGATTCTTATTGGTGTTCATACCAATCTTACAACTGGTTCAAGTGTAGTCTCTAAGGCTCCAAAGTATTTAGTAGATAAGTCGTATATTTTATTCGACTGGAAGATGTGCAATACATCGTTCCTTCTTCTCTTTCTTTGGTATATCAAACCTTTAAGATACGGTCCACTAGCTTCTGCTGCGCGACTCTGATAATCTTGGGGCTTAGTTTGCCCTTCCTAACCTCTTCAACATGTTTTACAGCTCTTTTGTATCCTTATAATTTAGGAATAATGGTCTCTTAATGGACGCGTGGTATCTTTATTTATACACGGTCTCTTTGAGTTATAGCTTGTCTATCCAGTTCTCTGGAGATCTGATGTTCATGCTGTTATTACGCCTTCCAGCGTCTGGTTTGTTTCCTACTAACTGACCCTCGGTCAGAGATTCTTGTGTAATCTGGACTTACTGTTCAGTGCTTATTGCTCTTCACAGTTTCCTTGAAAATCTTGAGACATATAAACTGATCATACTTACTAATTAGTGCTTCTCGCACTTCATATTTCTTAATTGTTTCCTTCTGGAATGAGTTCTCTCACTCTTTTGATCTCATTGGTTTAACTGAGTTCTTCCTCCTCCATTGTTCACGGTAACTTGTTGTTCTGGTGTGAGTTTGCATCTCTGATTGTCATACGGAGTCGACTACTTCTCGTGTTCCTTACACTACTCGTTTACATATATGGGGTACCTTACTGATACATTGCCACTTACCCGACTAACTTATAAATAAGTCCATTGGGCCCACAAGCTCCTTTGGAGTGTGGTCATCCCACATCTCGTTTAAGTATGCTTGTAGTGTTCGTCACACGCTTAGTTATAGCTAATTTGTGAAGTATTCTATTGTCGATCTCCTCTTTCATCATTCCATGATAACGCACATGTTTTTCTTCTTGAACGTAATTAAGGAATATCCATCCACTGGGTTCATAACTGCATTATGCCTTCTGTATTTAGTACGGACTCGATCCCTTAGTAATTTGCGGTCTCTTTCCTTAGAGTCTCTTATCTCATTTCTCAAGTCGATCCACTAGGAATGCACTTCCAGCTCCTTACGGAATTGACAGTGTGCTTCCTGTGCAACCTTTCATCACATGGTCCAGGCTACTAGCGTTATTGCACAGTCTGTCTCCCATTTCATCATCTTACTTACTTCTGGTTTTAATTCATAAATTTGATTGTTTTCGTGCCAATATTTGATGGCCTATATATAGTGGTTGCTTTGATGCGCACTGCAACTTAATCTACCTGATAGGTATAATTCTCATGGCCTCCGCTATCGAAGTAGCTTTAGCTTTCTCATACTGCCCATTGATGGCACAATTCTTCAATTGTTTTACTTCAACGTCTCATCTTACTTTCAATCTCCTTCATGGTGTAAACACACTAGAAGTTCTCTAATTTCAGTGTTTGGCGGTTGCCGTATCGTGTTGTAAAATGGTTATCTCTTAACATGAAGGTGTTTTGCTTCAATCTCAGGTTCGTAAGTAGGCTAATTTCTCTCACATTCTTTCATCCTTTATGATGTTATTTACCATGTAATTTAACTGGTTACTGAAGAAGTCATCCGTTGAATCTCAAGCTCTTTTGAGCGTTGGTCACTTGATGTGCCATACTGCGCACTCACAATGTTTTTCTCTGACGATTGCTGATTCTTAAATCCTGGGTGTTGGATATGAGGTCTGTCTCTACAGCCTTCCATAATATTTATGTGTAACTGGAATATTATAAGGTAATTTCAAGGTCTACGGTTCTCATTCTCCAATAGAGAATATTCAATCTCTAAGAAGTGAAAGCCCTTTTTGAGGGGTTTATTCCCACTCATGGCCTCACAACCAGGAGAGGTATCCCCACCCTAAAAGGAATGGTTCGTTCTCCACCCCTATCAATAGCACTATCTCAACATTCTCATTGGTGCCCTTTCCAGGTAATTCTTCCTCAATTTAGTATAGGTTTTCATAACCACTCGTATGTACGAGTTGTAGTTCATTCATGGCCTAGATAAGCCTTCTATGCTTTCCTGTGCCTCGAGCTCTGATGTATTTAACATCCTTGGCTCGTAGGCCCTTAATGCTTGATTAGTCTCAAGTGATAGCCGGTGTTCGGTTCATTGTTGTATTCTTAATCATCTGTAGGTTATCCACGTGATTCTCTCGTTCTCTGTACTCTATCAATGTAGGGTCACATCATTGGATGTACTATTAGGTTTCACAATAAGTAGTTGTATCTCGCTTCCTGCTGTGGAAGTTCGCTTAGGTAATCCGATGTTAATCAGTGTCCGTGACAATACCTTCGCTCTCATAGACTTGCGTGTTTTAGCAATTAAGGATTCGTTTTCATTAGGCATTTGCCTTCTGGTGTCTAAGTCGGTTATTTACCCTGGCTATCATGTGCTGCCATGTCTATACTTTGTTCAACTTTCGTTGACTACGCCACCCGTTGATGACTAACCATACTTGGGTGTTAATGAGTTAGGCAAGCAATACTAACCATCGTTTATGGGTCTTTTTTTGTTCAACTATACCAACTCTATGGTGTAGTGCTTTTAAGGTTCATTGCTTAAATTTGCTTTCTCTGATTCTATTCCTAGGGTTTTATCAACATCTTCAATGAAGAGTGCTGTTAACGGTATTATTCTGGGAGTTCATCTTGTTTTTATTGAAAGTTCTTATGTCCTCCATCTTCATTGTATGTCGTAACACCTTTCTTGTAGGTTATTACTTACATCTGGTCTTGCTCACATTGTTGAGTAATCTCCTCGGTTCTTCCATTCAAGGTTATGTTTGGTTTTTGGTTTTGATGTTCTTACCTGTAGTGTCGGTTGTCTGTTGCTGATGCTCACGTCGTTTAGTTTCCTGACCAAGTCCAGCTCCCTGCTGACTGGTGTATCGATTTAGTTGTCATGGTCAGGCCGTCAGGCCCTTCCAATGTTTCGCTCTTCAGTCTTAAGGATTTGTAATCCGGTGTTAATATTTATTATACTTGTGGTTTTTACCATTTGGTCTTCACGGCTTCCTGTAAAGCTTCATTACGGCGGCACTTGCCAAGGCAAGTGCGCCATGCAAGATGGGCTATCGGTATTGTGTACGTCAGTAATGGTACATTCTCCTAAACTCCACGTAGGTGGTAGTCCATGGGACTCCTTCTTTGCCCTTTTTGGCTTTGGTTAATTGATTATCTGGGTAGCTTCTTGTCTGCTTTTGTTAATATAGTTACTTATCAGGGTATTCCTCTTTCTGAGGGGACGCTTTTTCTTTCGCTTTCACCTTGGTTCTCACTCTCGTTTCCACACCTTCATCGAGATTATCGAGTATTGACTCTGCTTAGGTACTACGTCGTAGTCCTATTTTGGAGTATGACTTGCGTGTGCATTCGTAGTCGGCTGGGCTATTGCAGTTAGGTCTTTGCAACCCCCTTTTTGTAGGTTCGGAGTTACCCGCTTCATAATTGACTTTTAGGTAGTCCCTATGCTCTTGCGCGGTATTATCCCACGGTTACTGCTCCCTTGGACTGTTGTCCGGTGTTTTTGTCACTTCTTTTGTCCTTTCATTGCACTCGTAGTACTTTCCTTCTTACTGGTATGGCGGGGTTATATCGACTGCGTAGCATGTCGACCCAAGTTGCCGGTAATTATTATTCTCTCATTGGTAGGATTCCATGGGTAGCGCCTGATTCAACGTTGCGCTCCAATTAGGACCTTCAAGTCTTGAAAGACTATTGCATAACGAGGTGTTTCTCGTATTTGCATCGTTCTAAGTAACTGCCAGATCGGGTTTTCCCGAGTAAGAGAAAGCTTGTCATCTCTCTGGCGTTCATTTCTGGTATCTTAGAACTAGGGGCGCGGAGGGCGGGTCAGGTATTATAGATATCCGATACACATCGGGGAATCCTAACTAACGCACCTCTCGCACTAACACTCAACCCTTATCCCAAAGTCTAAAGTTCCTAACTCGGTAATTCCTAAGCTCGGTAATTTCCAGTCATCAGAGCGTAACTACGCTCTGATACCACTTTTTGTAACACCCCATCTCCAAATACAACGATCGTCGCCCTAAGTCCATCTCGTACATTAACAACGCAGCGGAAAAGTTCTACTAAATTGGTGTTACCGCCGTTAGTCACCCACGTGACTAACTAGGCCTATTCTCTTACAAGTCACGGTCTGACTAACCGGATAATTACTCGAGCATCTAAAACATTACAATCCATAAATCACAACTTATACCGAGTATCTCATATCCTAATACATCATACTAACATCTCATCAATTTACTAAACGAGTGTACATGCACAACTCGTGTAACAAATGTAAAAGCAACCCGAGGTACTCTACCCGCTCCTACTCTCAGGTTGAGTCTTCGTCCGGTACCTACCTGTAAAGTTTAAATCACAGGCCTCAAGGGGCTCAGCACATGGCTGGTACAGAAAACGTGCAGCCCACAAGCTAGCAGGGTTACACACGACTACTTTGTCGTATACATGCAATTGTTTATTCATACAAGTAATAATAAGAAGTACGATAACAAACAACACATTTATGTGAAACATTCACAGCTCAAATAAATCGAACGTCGTAATGGATGCCCATTAATGAGTAAGTTAGATTCCTAACTCCTGAGGCCTGAGAATTATTTAGTTCTCGTGTTTGACCATACCTTATAAGTGTCAACCGTTCTCTTAAAAGAACTGGTTGTTCTCTAACTGAATTGTTTATTTTTTTCGGGTCAAGGTAACCCTAGCCAATGAGTTATTAGCTCCATTGGGTTAATAAACATTAATTCTTAAGTTATGAGGGGTGTAGGCTTGACCCTCCCGCGCCTCCTGAATTTGTCTCCCACCTCGAACTGTTCACTCGAGATGGTCGGGTCTGTTTGTCGACCCTAGGCGACAAGTCGTAGACGAGCCATATGCGGAAGACAGATCTGATACAGATGCCGACCTCCTAACCTAAACATGCATGACCGGAGTCAGTCCCGGATTCCTCTTCCCCTAAGTTCTAGTTAGCTGAAGTCTCATTGACAATTGGTTAGTTAAACCTCTCTCGGTATTAACCTACTAACAACTTGGAGTATTTATAACCATGTACAATTGTTACTAAACATAGTTAATGAACAAGCTCTAAATCAAGTTGTGTTAGTGTGCAATGGACACACAATAACAATACAGTAAATCGGCTTCATGCTTAATCTTGTTTGGTCGTATCACAATAACACATAGCACACAAACCGAGGTAGACCTTGTTAGCAAACAAGCTACAAGAATCCCATACCGTACACCGGAGATTGGCTAGCTCTTAATCCCTCGTTCGCCTAATCCGCCGAACGCCTCTGACTTATCTAGATCTGTAACCAGAACAAGTATTAGTATCCCGTGTCTTAGAACTAATTTGGTTCTCTTTTCAACTTAAACCTCTTCATAGGTTAACCTGGGTATAATAGTATACCGTTAAACGGGTTCGTTCATTTAGGAGCGTTTTCAAACTCAATTCTAATTCATTAACATACTAACGTCGTTAGCAGTTATTTAGTTGCACAGTTAGCAACTTTAGACTTATACGGACCTTGTATTAGGTTTTCATATATTTTCACTATTCATCTGTATTTCACTATTCATTTATACGGTCTCGTATTCTACTATTCATTTATACGGCCTCGTATTTTACTATTCACCATATTTCACTATTCATGTATACGTATTTTACTATTCACATATACGTCTCGTATTTGAATATTCATATATACGTAGTTACTATTCATGTATACGTATTCACTATTCATGTATACGTATTTACTATTCATGTATACGTATTTACGATTCATGTATATGTATACTATTCACGTATACGGGTACTATTCATGTACACTAAAATTTTTCGTATACGCCTGTATGATACTCTGTATCTTACGTATTTATTTATTTTTCCAATATAACTTGTATTTTCATTAAAATACCTTAAGTATTGATTTCTCCTATACTTATTAAATTACGGGTATATCCCTCGTATACCTTAATTTATATACGGGTCTCATTTAAACCCGTCTTAACTCTGTTTCTTTTACAACTTGTTTCTAAATTCTTTATTTAATTTCCTTAACCTCCTTAAACACATAAAATGTGTTATTTATATTACTTACCCATAGTTTTCTCTTAATCTCCATTTTACTCTTAATCAGTTCTAAACTCGTTACTTTTATTTCTAATTTCTTCCAAAGTCTTACTTAATTAATTTCTTTAATACTTTTGGTCAATTACCAAAATATACCCAAGTTTGACCAGTCTTTTATGGTCAAACCCCCCAACTTTCCATTATTTACCATATCACCCCTAAAGTTAATTTAACTTAACTTTTTATTCCTTTATCCTTTTAATATCTAATCTTTTGCTACAAATTTTATTTTAGCTTCTCTAAACATTTTACAAACTGTCATTGACCAAGTTTGACCATGTTTGACCAAGTTTGACCAGGGAAATTACCATTTTACCCTCGTGGTCTTTTCTTTTATCCTAAGTCATTTATTAACCAAATTAACTCTAATTAATTTCTAATTTTCGTAACTAATTTACCTACAGATTTTTGAACATCAAAAATCATCTTAAACATCTCTAAATCACCAGATTTAATTATCTAATGTTATAGTATATAAACACCATCTTTTATTATCCTTAAATATACCAAAAACCTTATAAATTCCTTATAACACTTATAAACTCTTTATAAATTGTAAACTTAATTCTACAATTATTTTCTCATCACTTAAACTCTCAAAAATACATATTAACTAATATATATTTTCGGCCTTGATATTATGTAACCAAAACTTCTCAAATTTTACATATTACTCTTAATTATACTAATTCCTTTAATTTAACTAAGTTAGATAATTTTTCTAACTCATATAAAACCTCCTGATTTTCGGCCACCATATATATTATAGTATATGAATTTTTCTTGTATATTATTATAGCTTAAATTGAAGCTTATATCAAAAGGAGTATAAATCTATTCTTAGATTTAATAAACATTAACTTTTAATAAGCTAAAAACTGAATATTAATCACCACAATTTCGGCAATAAATAATAAGATGAACAATATGTTAGATCACATATAGATCAACAATTAGAACCTTGAAATAGGTAGTTGTAGGATTTACCTTGTATATTAACCTTTTAGCTTAATATTTAAGCTTGAATTCCTTAGAAATTATGACAACAATTTGCTAGAGTAATTGGCTCCAAAATTATACAACAAGATGAAGAATAAAATGGGTTAGTATCCCATGCCAATCGGCTGTAACAAAAACCAAAGAATAAGAAGTTTTCAAGAAGGCAATGTTTTACCTCGAGAATCAAAGGCACTTCTTAGTGGTTTTTCCAGAGAATCTGGGGGCTCATGAGATATGGTTGCAAAGCTCTTGAAAATAGGATTCCAACGAGCTATCAAGCTTGTGATGTGGAGCTAGGACGAGAAAGTTATGATTTCTACAAGGCAAGGTGTTCTTTATGGCTTAAATCTAAGAACATGGAGTTTTTTTGTGTCGTTTCTTCAAAGAGAGGATGAGCTACGACCTTGGAAGCTCTCATTTGACAGGTGAGAGTCTGATTAATGATTCACCAAGGGGACAAGATGATTTGGCACTTCAAAGAAGTCTTGGTTGTTGAAATAGTAGAAAGTTAAAGCATTTCGGACATGGTGAGTCACCATTTGAGGTCGGCAGCCTTGTGCCTTGTTTGACCTGAATGTTTTTGTTTCTCTAATGTGTTTATGTAATATTTGATACATTAAACTCGTTCCTAATGACTTATACCACGTGATAGGTATGTTACAAGGCCAAAAATGCCTTAAAACACATTTTATGTGCTTCCGGGTTCACATTGATTTTGAAATTTGTTTTGGCTAGTTTAAATGTGTTCTTAGTACATTTACAACCTTTAGAAACTTTGCTCATGAAATAGCATGTTGCTAATTCCAATTTAAACCAAGTCGTTTAGTGGTTTCTCCTTGACTTTCGTCAGTTTAGTACCGGTTGTTGTGTGGACTTGTATACTTAATTTGTGTGTATACACTATGGCTCCTATGACCATTTTATTGTTTTTCCCTTATTTCTTATTGGTATTTAGGCTCATTAGCCTTTTAATTCCATGTATAAATGCTTAAGGCACGTATTCCTTTAAAGCACATTTTTCTTTAAAGCACATTATTGTGCTCTAAGGTGCGTTTTCGGTTTAAACGCTAATTCCGCTTAACGCGTATTACTAATCCTGGAGGTATTTCACATTTTAAATCTCTTGAGAACTTATTGGTAGTTCCCTAATTTATTTATACTCTTAAAAACACCTTTTGCTCTAATTGTTCCTAAAGCATGTTTTGGTGTAAATTGTTGTTTAACACTTCTTCTAATGTTTCTAAGGCACGTTCTAGCCTTAGTATATCCTAATTAGATAGTTCATTAATATATTAAGGTTTGGGGTATTTCATCTATCCATTCTCCCTAAAGATCTAATGTTCATACTCTTAGTGTTTTCTCAAGTGTCTAACTCGTTCTTTCCAACTGACCTTTGGTCTGAGGATGATTCTTAATCTGAAACTACTGTTTAGTACTTAATGTGCTTTACAGTTTAATCTCTAACGTCTTAAGACATGTCCAATGTCTGTACTTAACAATCCGTGCTCTTCGCACTTCATAACCCTTAATTATTTGTTCTCTGATTCCTCTGTGTTGTTGGTTTAACTGAATTCCTTCTCTTCGACTGTTTGTGGTATTAGCTGCTCTTGTCTGATCTTGTGTCATTGACAGTGGTACAGAGTTGACTACTTCACGTGTTCCTTACACCACTCGTTTACATGCATGGGGTACCTTACTGATACATTACTACTTACCCGACGAACTCATAAATGAATCTGTCAGGCTTGCAAGCCCCTGTGGGGTGCAGTCATCCCACATCTCGTTTTAATAAACTCGTAGTGTCAGTCACACGTTAGCTATTACTAATTATGAAGTATTCCGTTGTCGATCTCCTCTTTCATCGTTCCATAATAACACTTATTGTTCTTCTTGAACTTAATCAAGGGAAATCCATTTACCGCGTTCATGGGTATGGTATGCTCTAGCTCCTTTCTGTATTCCGTACTGACTTGGTCTCTCAGTAACTGAGGTCTCTTTCCATAGAGCCTCTTATCTTATTTCTCATATTTGCTCTACTAGGAATGCACTCCCAGTTCCTTACGGAATGGGTAGTGTGCTTCCTGTGAAATCTTACCTCACCAGGTCTAGACTACTGGCATCAATGCACAGTTTGTCTACCATCTTATTTCCTTACTCATATTGGTTTCTGCTCATAAATCTAATTGCCTTTGTGTCAATATTTGACGGCTTATTGATGAGTGTGAGATATGAACAGTTTTAGTGGTCTTTAATGCCTAATTTTTATACGCGCATTGATAATATTCCACACTTATCTTACGTTTTTCCTTCGGTTTGTTGTTTGTTAAGGCTTGATACCTTTATCTATGTTAAATGCAGAGAAAAGCCAAGGAAACAGTAGATTAACTCACAAGGGAAATGATGCAACAAACGGGGGTCGAATTGGAGTCAAAACGGTGAATTTAGAGGATTTTGAAGGTATGTCCGAGCTTGAGTCCGAACTTCCAAGCTCGGACGCAAGTCGAGAGTGTGTGCGCTGTGCCTGATGAAATGTCCGAACTTCGGTCCAGACATCGAAGTTCGGACATGGGTCGAGATTCACAATGAGAAAAGTCGGAGTTCTAGTTTACGGTGCATGTCCGAACTTGTGTCCGAACATCCAAGTTCGGACATAAGTCGAGACTTTCTGAATTGGAGCGCTCAAAGCATTGTGTCCGAACATTGAAGGTCGGACCAATGTTCGGACACGACTAAAAGTTCAGCAGAAGTTCGGCGTTTTGAAGGGAGAAAGAGGAAGGAAACTCTATTTAATGACCTAATTAGATGAGAGGAAGATCATTCATTACCTATCACCACATCACAACACTCTCACGCTGAAAAACTACGCTCCTTCCATTCACCCACACCATCAGCATCAGCTTCATCTACATCCCCATTCATCAAGCATTCGATCAGCATTGAGGAGGAGCTTCAGCAGAAGGGAGTCAGTCCATCATCTTCAACCTTGCGCCTGCAGCCATTGATTCTGGATAATCGTTCAACTCGAGGGGTTTTCTTCCTTTAGATGAATTCCATGTTGATTGTATTTATTTACTACTTTGCAATGTCTGGCTAGTAGGGATTAACTCTGGGGTAGGGTTGTTCGTAATGGATACAATGTAGTTAAGAATTCTACAATTTGATTATGAGACTGTAACGGATTGTTTCCAGGTTAATGATTATCATTCATCTTCTTAATTTCGCGAGTTTATAGAGTTGTTCTGCGAAACCTATTAGGATCAGACAAGGTGACTAATAGGGAGTTCGAATTAACCTGGGGATTTGGGGAGAGATTAGTCGGATAGATATCTTTTCTACAAACGTTAACAATTCTTCGCGCTTATTCCGCCTATATGTTTTGCCAACTGCTAGATTAGAGTTGACATGTTCTGATAGGTGAGCTCTTCAATGAACTAGGATTTAGCACTGAAGAGATAGAAAGAATTGGCCTTTCCGTTTCTCATAATTGAATTGTAGATGTTACTAGATTCAACCAGTAAAGAACGACCCGAACCCGGAGTTCCACTCACTTTATCAAACTCATCATTCACTTTCATTAATTGTTTATTTGAACTTTGATTTGCATTTATTCAATTCAATCACAAAAACAATTCACAACCCCCTAAATTTCCAGTTTTCTTAGGACTTAGGCTTACTTATTCAAGTCCCGCGGTTCGATATCTGGTTGCTTAACTTTCTATACTATAGTGACCGGGATTTTTGCAACCCGACAGGATTTTCGTTTTATTAGTTTCTAGGTTTATTACTTTAGTTTTAGTAGGACAATTTCCCTGTTTGCACTTATACATAATGGTCGCTTTACTACGCACCATGACTTAATCCACTTATATAAGTATTGTCCTTATGACCTCTACTACCATGGTAGTTTGCCTTATTCTACTGCCCATTAATGGTGCAGTTACTCAATCGTTTGTTCTGATGTCTTATCTTATACTCAATCCCTTCTTGGTGTAAATACACTGGGAATTCTCTAATTTCGGTGCTTGGCGGTTGCCGTACCGTGTTATAATTTTGTTATCTCTTAATATGAAGGTGTTCTGCTTCAATCTCGGGTTCGTAAGTAGGATAATTACTCTCACGTTCTTCCATCCCTTATCATGTTATTTTTTTCCAAGTAATTTAACAGGTTGCTGAAGAAGTCATCCGTTGAATCACAAGCTCTTTTGAGTGTTGGTCACTTAACGTGCCATACAGTGCACTCACAATGTTTATCTCTAATGATTACTGATTCTTAAATCCCGGGTGTTGGACATGAGGTCTGCCTATGCAGCCTCCCTTATTACTCAAGTGTATCCAGTACGTTCTAAGGTAATCTCAAGGTTTATAGTTTCCATTCTCTAACAAAAGCGTATTATATCTCTAATAAGTGAAAGCCCTTTTTGAGGGGTTTATTCCCACTCATGGCCTCACAACAAGGAGAGGTATCCCCGCGCTAGAAGCCATGGTTCGTTCTCCGCCCCTGCCAATAGCATTATCTCCATATTCTCATTGGTGCCCTTTCCTGGCAATTCTTCCACAATCTAAGTTATAGGTTTATAACCATTCATATCTGCGAATTGTAGTTCCTTCATGGCTTAAATAAGCTCTCTTATAACTTACTGCGCCTCGGCTCTGATGTGGTTAACATCCTTGGCTCTTAGTGCTTAATGTCATTGGGTGAGAGCCGGTGCTCGGTTCACTGCTTATAATCTTACTCATCTGTAGGTTATCCTCATAAGTTTATGGTTCTTTGAACACTATCCACCGTTAGGTTACATATTAAATGTAGTACCGGGTTTCATGGTAAGTTGCTGCATCCTGCTTCCTGCTATGGGAGTTCATTCAGGTGATCTGGCGTTAACCAGTGTCTGTGATAATTCCGTCATTTTAATATACTTGCACCTTTTAAAAGATTATGGATTGGTTCGTATTAGGCTTCTGCCTTACGGTGTCCTAGGTGGATATTTATCCTGTTATCTTATGTTTCAATCTCAATGTTTCGTTCAACATTTGTTGACTACGCCACCCGTCAATGACCATTCATACTTGGGTGTTAATGAGTTAGGTAGCAATGCTAACTATCGTTCATCAGTTCCTTGGCTCGACTATGCCCGCTCTGTGGGGGTAGTTCTCTGAGCTTTCCTTTTTCGGGGTTGTATGTCTTTACTCCTTAGTAGGTTATGGCTTAAGTTCACTTCCTCTGTCCCTGTTTCTGGGGTTTACCAACATCTTCAATGAAGAATGTTTATTACTGGTATTCTTAGTGATTATTCCGGGAGTTCTATCCCGCTCCTGTTGGAAGTCGTTCTGTCGACTGCCTTCATTGTATCTCTTAATACATTCCTTGTATGTTGTTACTTATGTAGTGTTTTGCTCGGATTATTAAGCGATCTCCCAGGTTTGTCCTTTAGTGTTCGGGATTGGTGTTCTTACCGTACTGTTGGTTGTTGTTGTAGTAGGTTGTACTATTGTTAAAAGTTGTATCTCGTCCAAGTTCAGCTCCCTGCCGACTGGTGTGTCGACTCATCTTATCATGGTCGGGCCGTCAGGCCTTCCCAAGGTCTTATCCTCTCGTTCTTATGGATTTACAATCCGGTATTAATATGTATTACGACTGTAGCATTCTACTAACTCGCCATGATGGCTTCCCGTATAACTTAACCGTGGTAGCACTTGCTATGGCAAGTGCGCTATGCAGGATGGGCTACTGGTACTGCGTGTTTCAGTAATGGTACTTCCTCCTAATCTTTTTATATCTTTGGTAGTCCTCGGGACTCCTTCGATGTTCTTTCGTTTTGGATAACCGACCATTTAGCAGTTTCCGTGCTGTTTTGACAGTGTTGTCACCTATCAGGGCGTTCCTCTTTCTGAGGGAACCCCTTGTTATTTCCTTATGTCTTAATCCTCGCTCCCGTTTCCACACATTTTGTCGTGGTTACTAAGTAATGATTCTCCTTTAGGCACTACATCGTAGTCCTATTCCGGTATACAGTTTGTACGCGTTTTTATCTTTGCCTGCGCTATGTTGGCCAGGTTCGTAACCTTTCTCATTGTATGGGGTTTGGAGTTCCCGTTTCTAACTGGACCTTTCGGTAGTCTTAATCCCCATGTGATGTATTATCCCACTGCTATGCTCATTCGGACCACTGTCCGGTACTCATGTCGCTTATCTTTTCCTATCCATTGCACTTGTAGTGCTTTTCTTATCTTTGGTATGGCGGGGTAACTCGACTGCGTAGCATGTCGACCCATGTTGCCGGTAATTACCATTCTCTTATTGGTAGAATTCCGTTGGCAGCGCCTGTTTCACTGTTGCGCTCCAATTAAAACGTTCAAGTTTCCATAAACTGTTGTATAACAATGTCTCTTTCGTATTGCATAATGTTATCTAACTACCAGATCGGGTTTCCCCGAATAAGAGAAGGCTTTCTTCTCTCTGGCGTTTGTTCCACGTATTCAAGGTTAGGGATGTGGAGGGCGGGTCTAGGTACTATGGATATCCGGTAAACACCGGGAAGCCCTAACTAATGCACCTCTCACTCTATCTCTTAACCCTTAACCCATAACTCCAACCCAACCTCAATATTCTCCTAAGTTCGGTAATTCCTGTCATCAGAGCGTAACTACGCTCTAATACCACTTTTTGTAACACCCCAACTCATAAAACCACACTTATCTCCTAAACCTCCATTCTCATTTATTAACTTTGCGCAGCGGATCTATTACAATATTTGGTGTTACCGTCATTAGTCACCCACGTGACCAATTAGGCATACTATAATCTCCAAGATCTAGCTACAGTCTGATGGACCCGAATATACCGAACATTAGTACTTACAAGCCTCAACCAATTACATAACAATCTTACAATCTCCTTACCTCCTATACAACTTACTAACATCTCATACCATTCACTAAACGAGTGTACAGGCACAACTCGTACAACTAAAAGAAGACAGCCCGAAGTAAATTCTACCCAATCCTACTCTCAGGACTGTCGCCTTCTGTCATTCACCTGCGAAATAAAAACAGCCCCCAAAGGGGGTCAGCAAAATTGCTGGTACGATACTTTCATGGCCCCCAAGCTAACATGGCTACGACGACTAATTGTCGATAGCATGGAGGTTGATTAGATGAACAACATAAATAGAAAGTGCAATATACACCAAGCCACATATGAACAATCAAATTTCAAACACATTGAACGACTTAAAAGCGTTCCCTTAATTAGAGAGTTAATCATTTAACTCCTTAAGTTATGTTTCCTCTTAATCTCAGTCCAACCTTATCTTACCTCAATCTTAATCCTTATCTCAGTCTTAGAATACAAACCAATCTTTAAATAGAAATGGTTGCATCTTATCTCAAATTTTATCTCAAACAAGACAACCGTTCTTTAATCAGATTCGGTTATACTTAGTCCATTGTTTATTTTTGTCGGGTCAAAAGTAACCCTACCCAGCGGCCGAGAACCGCGCTGGTTCAATAAACAATAATTCTCAAATTAGTTGGGATTTAGGTAGAACCCACCACACCATCTTAATGCCTCCTACCTTGGACTGGAAATCCAATGTAGCTGAGCCGACGTTTGACCCTAGGCGACAAGTCCGAAGACAAGTCCTTAAGTGGAAGTCGGATCTGATTCAGATACTGACCCCCTTTCCTTAACATGCATGACCGGAGTCAGTCCCGAATTCCTCACTCCCCCCTTAAGTTCCAGTTAGTGAAAATCTTACGAACCATGTGTTAGTTAAACCTTAACGGGTATTAACCAACAGTTACCGAAATATAATTCCTCTCCTCAATCCAATAGGTACTAAGCTTAGTTAGTAGCTAATCACAAGTCTCGTGAGTTAGTGTAAAGAAAACACACACACAACGAGATCAATAAAAACCGGTTGCATGCTTTATCTTGTCTTAGTTATAGCAAATAAAAAGGTAGCACACAAGCCGAGGGACACCTCGTTAGCAAGCAAGTCACAAGAAAACTGTACCGTTCATCGTTGATGGCGGTTGTCTACTCTCCTCCGGAGTTCCACTTACTGAAACCCTAAAACATTAATTGAATCGGGTGGTTAATTACTTTTAATTAACCTCGCTTACTTAATCACTAACGATTTCCAACTAAACATCACTAAGTCATTGTAGTTTAATCTTAATCTCATAAGTCCTTTACTTCTCATTATTTCTTAAGCTTGTTTATGTCCCAAATGACCATTATATGTCATTAATTATGTCCTTACAATCTTATAATATCATTACCAAACAAGTCCCAACCTTAAAACCCCATTTTTCAACTTTCTGGAGCCTTTTTAGAGTGGTCCGGGTTTGTGTCCGAGGTTGTAAACCCGGACCAACTCTTCAGAGACGTTTCTGCCTTGTTTTTCACTTGGTCCGGGTATGTGTACTGGGTAATAAAGCCGGACCATTCACGGACATAACTCTCTGCCATGTTTTTAGTGTGGTCCGAGTTTGTGTACTTGTTTACGAACCCGGACCAACACTAAATGTGTCCAGAATGATGATTTTTGACCTCTTTTCAACCTCAATTCTTATCCAATCTTTTCCTAACCTCTCCACAAGTATTCTAGCATGTTTTAACATCATTTTGGCACCTTCAAAACCTCCTAATTCATCCATCAAACTCATTCTTAATTATTTGATCTTTCACCCAATTCCTTACAAACTCCTAACACTTATGCTTAGTTCCTTACACTTCCAACATGTAGATTTTGCCTAAGACCTCAACTAATCATTATGTTTCTTCACAACCATCTTAACTACTCCTCAAGCATCATTTTGCATACCCATTTGCTTTACTCAAACTTCTCAAAGCTATATATAATCTAGCACATGCTTACATCCTTACAAGTCATTATACCTTATTTTTCCTTCAAACTTTGTACAAGTTTCCTAGCTTCCTTAACCATGGTTTTGGTGCCTTAAATTCACCATTGTAACCCCTAATCCCTCTTAGACACCTCTAGGTCTTCCTAGTACTCAAGAGCTCCATAGTTTATCCATTTTCACCAAAACAACCCTTAATGTTACTAGAACATCCTTAGTCATAAAATCTCCTTAGAACACCTTAAACACTTAGTTTCCTCTCCAAATTTTGACATGGCTTCCTTAGTATAGCACTACACCCAACATTTAGTTTTTCGCCCTTAATACAATCGTGAACACTCAAATCCTTAGTACACAATCTTAGCACATAACTTACACCCTCCTAACCTCTAATTTCTCCTAGACAACTCTAGGTCATTCTAATCCTCAAGAACTCCTTAGTTAACTCATTTCCACTCAAATTCCTTTTTAATGTATCCTAGTAAACCCTAGGTCATATCAATTCACAACCACCACTTAAACACTTTGTTTTCTACTCAAATTTCGCCATAGCTCCTCTAGTATAATATCATACCCAAATGCATTGTTTTTTCTCATTCAATCATCTCACACACACCAAATCCTTTCTCATCTATTTTCTCACCCAAATCAACTCATTCACAACAAACTCAATATAGTGCAATAATCTTAAATTGCATAGCACTAAGGCTCTTAAATGACATGGCTCTTTGGCCCTTAAATGACTTAAACTTAAACACTGAATTTCCACAATAATAACTTTCAACCTGCGAATACACACAATAATGCTCCCATAGTAAAATAATGCTCTTAAAATCCATCTCAAACTTATCTTACTAACTCATTTCCATTGGCTCCTTAGTCACAAGTTCACATGCTTGTTTAAATTCCTTTTTCCTAGGTTATATAACCCATAACCTAATGTAAGCTTTAAGCTACATTAGTGCTTATCTAAATACCACTCCTTAAACCACCATTAGGTAAGCAATTTTACCTTATTTTTCTCAAGCTTCTCTTACTTCCCTCCTTAGGTTTTCTTGATTGAATTTTGGCAAGGACTTCAATCCTCTTGCCAATGTTCTAATTCACATTCAAACAATCTAATGAGCACTAAGCAATAGGCCTAAACTCATAGAATTCATTCTTAAGTTAAAATATGTGTTTTAAAGCTTAAAAGTGGATGATTACCTTTGAAGTCTCAAAGTAGACTTGGGCAATGAATGAAAGAGGACCTCCACTAGTCCTTGGTGATTAAAACAAGCTAGAACAAGGCATAAAAACAAGGCCCCATGAGTGGTAATTTTCGGCCATGTAAGAAAGTGGTGGAAAAATGATTTTCTTACATTTTCCTTACCTTGAATGAATGGAGAAGATAATGAACACCTCAAGCTAGTTTTTCCTCCTCTAATGGCGATTTCCCATGGCTCAAAAATGAAGCTTTTATAATTTTGAAAAGATAGGAAGCGAGGCCTTGGTCTAACTAAGAGAAATATATGCTTAGTATTTGATTTGGAGCTAAGATGAACATTTGGTGCACAAATGAAGATGGTGGTGCCATGGGTGCTTTGGACGGCTTTAGAACAGAGAAGAAGAAGAAAATCGGTGGGGAAGAAGAGAAATGAAGAAGAGAGGAGAGAGGTAGGCTAAAAGAAGATATTTTGTATAAAAAGGCAAATTGTAACTTTTCTCTCTTTTCCTCTTATTTTCCTTAATGTGCTGGCTCCTCATGGTGAGTCTCCATTCAAAACCGTCCCCCCCCCCTTTATTAATAAGAGACTTTTGGTCTTTGTTGACCAATTTATTGCCTTATGTTGACTAAAGGCTTAAACTAGACACTATTTGGCACTATTCACAAATTAGTGCACAAATTTGTGAAATTTTTGATTTCTCATTGATTTAGGCTTCCTAATGTGATACTAATTAGTACACATGTTGATTAAGGTGCAATCATGGGCATTTAGCCACTCAAAACTCATTTCTAAGACAATTTCTCAAAAAGGTGCTTTAAGGAGTCTTAAAGCACATTTTGTGTTTAAGCTTGTTTTTGAGCTTGGTTTTCTTTGGTAATTGATTTAAAATGTACATTAGCATGTTATTAAGGTCTTATAATGATATTTGGGTGCTAATCAAAGTCACACCAAGCTTAGAGCACATTTTTGCTTAAATTGCCCTTATGGTGTTTTCTTGTGTTTTCCTTGATTTAAATTGTCTACCAATGTTTCTAAGGCATGTTTTAGCCTTATTACATCATAACTTGATGTTTACTTAGCGTACTTAGGTTTGGGGTATTTCAGTCTTCAATCACCCTCAAGCTTAACCAAGGCTTCCACTGACTCACGTCGGTACCGGGGGACATGTACGGTGTGTTCGGTACTATATTGAGACCGACACACCTCAGTAAAGTTAATGTGTACGGTGCGTTTGGAACTAAGTATTTCCAGCGCACCATAAGTGACACATGTTCTCTATGTAGAACAATAAGTTATTGTATAACGGGCTTATCATGGGAATAAAAAGACTCTCTAGGCTCTAATGAGATTACTAACTCACATTTCGGGGTACGTGTCCTTACGTGAACCTCTCCAAGTTATGTTGTATGTACGTTAAAATGTGATATGTGCTGTATGTGTAGTATGTGGATCATGGATATGAATCCCAGTTCATAACAAGTGGAATTTAAGTATAACCCGACTAATGGGTAAGTGTCGTCTAACAAGGAATTAGCTCTATTAGAGGAGAAACCCTCATGGGTTAAAGAACACAATGAGTGATCTAACGAGTATTGATGTGTTGACTGATTGTTGAGCCCCATTATTGTGGGTATGTAATGTGTTGTGTGTTTATAGTTTTCATGCATGATTTAAATATAATCAACTGTATGCTTAGACAACAATTAGTTGTGCGTGGCCCGGTAGTATGCGGGCTGCACGATTACCATACCAGCAAAGGTGCTGAGCCCCCTGGGGGGCCACCCTTTCTTTCCTATTTTAGGTACAAGGAGCTGAAGACATTTCGAGAGTATGACGGGGTAGTTGTTTATACACGGGTAGTTAATGAATTGGGTATGTATTGTAGGTGTAGTAAGACTGAAATTGTTGTCGGCATTAGTTTGTAAATACTCGGTACAGTTGGAATGTAATGTATAATGATTGTTGGATGGAAAGAGATTGTAAGGTGTAGTTGCTGGGGAACCTGGTCCATCAGACCGATACAATGTATATGTATTAGCCTTGTTAGCCACGTGGGTGGCTAACGGCGTGTAACACCAATGAGTTAAGTAAGGTGATGAGTTATGTTTTCCGCTGCAGTTTGTTGTTTAAGTGTGTTGTTGTAGTTGGGGTGTTACAAAAAGTGGTATCAGAGCGAAGTATTGCTCTGATGACTGAATTACCGAGCTTAGGAAGTACCGAGTTAGGATTTTAGTACTTTGGGTTAAGGGTAGAGTGATAGCGTGAGAGATACGCTTGTTGGGAATTACCAGTGCGTACTGGAAACCTATGATATCCTTCCCGCCCTCCATAATCCTTGTTTTATAACTTGGGAAAGAACGCCAGAGAGATGGAAGTCCTCTCTTACTCGGGAATACCCGATCTGGCTGTTATTAAGTACCTCTGTAAGTACGGAGAATCTGTCATACAGTAGATTCCAAAAAGTGAGAATCCCGGAGATGGTTTACATCTGAATAATGTTTGCCGCATTTAATAGCAAGATTTTGTTTTTTTGAAAGACATTGGTAGTATATGCATAGAAGAATGGAATTTCCGGCAACCTGGGTCGACATGCCGAGCAGTCGGGAACAACCAGCTTGCAACGCACCAACCGTGCAGCAGACAAGAAGTGAAGTAATGGAACCCGAGACATGTGTCTACGGGACCACGATTATTAAATAATGTCACCAACGTTTTACCAACCGACTAAGGGACTACAAGGTAGCGCCCAAGCAGGAGACGAGTCTTAGTAACCACGACAAATGCGTGGGAACGGGCTATGAGGAAAGTACAGTACCAAGTAAAAAAGGGTCTCCAAGAATGGGAAACGCCCTAGTTAATGATTACCATGTGAAGACAATGAGAAGTCACCAAGAAGATTTATTGACAAGACTGTAAGATCAAGTAAGGGCCAACAAGGCCAATGAATACGGTGCGGGTAAGAACAATACCGCAACCAATGTGAGTTGAACTGATAACCAGTTAACATGGCGCACTTGCCATGGCAAGTGCTGCTATAATAGGGTTGTTCGGGAAATTTTTAACAACTACAAAGTACTTAGTAAAGTACCACGAAGTTAAGTGAGATCATCATAACTGTGGAAGGGCTTAACAGCCTAACCTTTTTAAATGGGAATACACCAGTCAGCAAGAAGCTAGACTTGGTTAAGGCAAGAAGACGTTGTGAAACCACGTGAATTTTTCTTTCAAACTCAGATTTATTTCAAACTCTTTTCTTTCAAAACCAAATTTTCTTTCAAACCATATTTATTTCAAACCTTCTTTAAACCAAACTAGAAGACAGAACCTATGTAAGATACAGTGAGAAAGTAGGACATGCCTAAGAGCACAGTAGTTGGAAATCCCTTGATTAAGATCAGGAAGCACGGAATGCATGTGTCATAAGACGATATAAGGGAGTTGACAACAGAATACTTCACCTAGGCGTGTGACAGACACTACGAGTGTACGAAAATGAAATGTGGGACGACCGCACTCCGATAGGAGCTTGTGGGCCTGACAGACCTACTTATGGGTTAGTCGGGTAAGTAGCAATGTATCACTAGGGTACCCCACATATGTATACGAGTAGAGTCGGGAACACGGGAAGTAGTCGACTCCGTACTACGGTTCGCAGTAAAAGTCAAGCAAAAGCGAAGGATTACCACGAATGGTTGAAGTAAAGGAACCCAGTTAAGTTAAAGAGACTAAAGGAATTAGTGAATTTATTCAAGGAAATGTTTAAGAGTCAGGAAGTGCGAAGTGCACTGACTGTTATGTAAAGACATAGCATATGTCTCAAGTGTCACGAAGGATAAACATGATAGCTGGCACGATGACCCAGCCTATACATGACAAGGCAGATGCCTAATGTGGACACGTTAATGTGCGATGAACGGGATGAAACTCCCGGAATGATTACTTAGACTACCAGGGAATATCGATCTTCACAGAAGAGGATAGTAAACCCAGCTAAGAACGCGAGGCAATGTAGTTAACTAAACGTACACACAAGTACAAGCCAGATGTGATGGCATAACTTAGCAACACCTAGGAGCAATCCTTGAGGGGTGTTTGGATCAACAATTGTTGAACGAGATAACGTGACAGAAACGCAAGGGTTGAAACTAACACTCAGTTTAAACATAAGTCGTCAGGAGGTAGACTGACATTCCTAAGGGGCATCCCATGAAAGGAAGCGTGATGCAACGACCTTGTCATGGAGCCCAATAAAACCTCCAAACCATGTAATGTTGTACAGAGAAGTAAATGTGTGTGAACAGCCTACAATGAGTAGAGCTCGAGGCAGTAAGGCTTGTAAGCCACAAACAAAATGTGTTATGTAAATTTGATCGATTGCAGGAGTTTATGTTATACAAGTAAATAGAGCGGAGAACGAACCACTACTTTAAGAGTGAGGATACCTCTCGGTATTGTGAAACCGCGGGAGCAACAGTTATGTGAACCAAGTTCAAGAAATATGTTAAAGATTGACCATGTTGTTATTACCCCAGAGTGATTTGAATAAGAATTATACGAAAAGAAGTGTTTGTACCAGTTGTGGAGACCGGAAGAGTAATGAGTCTAATAGCAACCACCATAGGTGTGTGATGCTAAATGTACAGTGAACAACGCTAAAGGAGCATAAAGACTCGAAGAATAGCGTATTCAGCAATCAGCCAAATAAGTGGCGAAACACAGTATAATGGTGGAAGCTAATATAATAGCGGATGTAGTGTAAGTTGATGCAGTATAATGAGTAAGGATACGGTGCGCAATAAGCGACCGTTGTATAAGTATTGTGAAACGATAATATGGTAACTAAGCACAGTTATGAGTTAAACTCAGCGGAGATACAAAGGTAAGTGATAGTAAACAAACTGGGCAGTAAGCCAGTAGCCGGTACTATGTGATAAGGATCTCAGTGAAACACAGTGTGAATTCCTATTGCAATCACATAAGAGATTTACTGCCAAGGGTTTACGCCTCTACACTCTGTATGACTGAGTGTTTTGGTATTGCACTTGCGCAGTAATGATCGAGTGAGATAGTTAGGAATTTGGAAAATGTAAATTGTGGTAGAAGTAGGAAGAGGCTTATAACGCTATAAGGACCGAGGCATCAGAAATGCAAGGTCGTACCAATGAAAGAGTACTTGTACAGAACCGAATGTGGAGGCATGATTAGCAATAAGTGACTGCAGTAACACGGGATACCAAATATCGGTAAGGAATATACCTCAAGTGTGGGAAATAACCAAGAGAGCACTACACATTAGGTGGTAGCTCAATCTCAACCGATAGTAAGTCAGAAGAAATCAAGTCAATCATTGTGAAATACATAGCGGTATACACAGTAAATTATCATGGAAGTGGATAGAAAGTTTGTAACTCGCCAAATTCGCGCACGGTAAGAGATACCACACGTCAGTTGAGAAACCATTATTACCAAGATAAAGGTGATGAATGGGAGATGTACAATACATTAAGGATAATGAATGGGGAAAACTAACCTCCAAAGTTATCAGAGTCGCGCAGCAGAGGCCAGTGAACCCATGCTTCAGATACCGAATATGCATTGTGAATACGAATAAATGGCTAATTATTAATGCCTAGAAGCCTCACATGCCAGAACCGAAACCGGTTATGAGTTAAACAAACTCCAATGAGAATTCTTGGTTTAGAGACTAAACCGCCAACATGGTTAAGATCCTCTAACCAGAAGGTATTGTATGACAAACCGGGTGGAAGTTGAAATGTTTCACGACGGTAGAACATTTTAAGCCAATGTTCAGTGATTGATTACATGGGCGTAATCCCTTTTAAGGGGGTAGAGCCTAAAACCGCTTAGTGTGTTTTGACGTACAAGTGTACATGAACTATGTTGAACTATATTGTGCATAGCACAAAATAATTTGTTTGGATGATTGGTGTGTGCGTTACATAAACATACACATTCATCCATGGTTTAATTGTGGTAATTTCGCACAGAAGATGCGAATACCATTGTGATAAGTGTGTTTGCGTTGTTAACTGTTGTGTGAGAGTACAAGTGTAAGGGAGTAAAGAAACTCTCAGGGAACAAAACCCCAACAGTATATGTTCACATAATACTAATTGTTAAACCGTGTATTGTATTTTGATAAATGTGTATATACAGTATTGTGATTTATGAAGGGGTATGAGACCGACATAGAACCTAGTGAGAGTTAGATTCTCTAGGTAACTTGATTAAAAGTGAATGGAGATAACTGATAGATGGAGTTCTATCCCTTGGAGATGTAATGATTATGACTAGAATGACTAAAAAGATAGAAAATTGGAAATGAGTGTGCTATTTGATGCTTGAAAACGAAGTAGGAGGTGGAACTTGATTTGCATGTGATCAAGGGAAGCCGAACACAAATTGGGGTGGAAGGATAGTTCAACACTGATGCTGATCACATCAGGGTTGGATGATTCTTGAAGCTCCCTACAAGTGGTCACAAATAACCACACTAAGTAAAGATGCAAAGAGCATAAATGGGACTTGGAGTTGTATTGCGTTTTCAAAAGGATTTTCAATTGGTATTTTCAAAACCTTCGATTGATACTTTAAATAAAGAAAGTTCTCCTACTTAACCTCACAAAGAATATTTTTGTAGTACTTGCTCATGAGCTGAGGACGTATGAGCCTTTGTCTTCGGACCGGTGACATGAGGTATATATGTTAAAAAGTAAGTGATTGTTTTGATCTCCCAAAGGAACGGGGACCAGAAGGTCTCCATCGCGACCGGGTTCTGTGGGATCACAGTGTATATGTACTCGACATGGTACCCGAGGACTGTAATGTCCTGTAGTCTTAGGACGGGCCCATGAAGAGATGGAAAAGGTATTTTGATTGCTATAATGCTATGACATGTTGTGTGGTATGTGTAATAGACGTATCCAGACCTCGAGTCTTAAGGTTGTTATGTTACCCGGGCCTATGAGTCCGAATGTTGTTATGTTACCCAGACCTGAGAGTCTGAGGGTTGTTATGTAAGTACAAATGTTGTTAAGATACCCGGACCGTTGAGTCCGAGGTTATTATGTAAGTATGTTATGTATGGATGTGGATATGTTACCCGGGCCGTTAAGTCTGAGGTTGTGATGTAAAGTATGTTTTAGTATGGAAGTTTTATCTTGCAAGTAAACCCCGTATTCTAATCCAGTGGTGCGTGGGAAGTGTGAACTTCGAGGACGAAGTTCTTTTTAGGGGGGTAGATTGAAATACCCCAAACCTTGATATGTTGTTTAAATATTAGACTATGGTGTATAAAGGCTAAAAAGTGCCTTAGAAATACTATTAAGTAAATTAAACTAGAGTAAACACAGTAAAGTACTACTAAGACAGTTTGAGCAAAAACATGCTCTAAGCTTGGAATGAACTTGGTTAGGACCCAAGAGCCTACCAAGAATTAATAATATGCAATTATGATTTGAGAAGGCTAATTAAGTCCTTGAGAAACGTTGGTGGACAATTTAAACCAAACAAAACACAAGAAAACACCATAAAGTCAATTCAAGCAAATACTTGCCCTAGACTTGGTGTAACCTTGTATAAGACCTACAGGTCATTCCTAGACCTTATTAACATGATAATGAACATTTTAAATCAATTACTAAAGAAAACCAAGCTTGAAAACAAGTTAAAACACAAGATGTGCTTTAAGGAGCCTTAAAGCACATTTTTGAAAAATTGTCTTGGAAATGAGTTTTTAGTGGCTAAATGTCCATCATTACTCTTTAATCAACATGTTTACTACTTAGTATCACATTAGGAAGTCTAAATCAATGGGAAATCAAAATTTTCACAATTATGTGCACTAATTTGTGAATAGTGCTCAAATAGTGCTAGTTTAAGTCATAAGTCAACATAAGTTTTTTAATTGGTCAACAAAGGCCATTATATACCCTATTACATAAAGGGGTCCGGTTTTCAACATGGTGAGTCACCACCATTTATTAGTTAGTTAAAGGAAGAAAGAAAAAAATAAGTAAAAAGGTTACTTTTGCTTTATAACATAAATATCTTCCAAAGTGAACTCTCTCACCTCATTCTCTTCATTTCTCTCATACCCACCATCTTCACCTTCTTCCTCCCTTCTCCAAAAATTATTTGCTACAGCAACCTCTCTTCTCCATCTTCATTTCCTTGCCAAATCCAACTCCATGCTCCAAATCAAATTCTAAGACCATATTTGTCTTAGTTAGACTAAGCTCTACACTTCTATCTTTTCAAATCTTCAAGATCTCAAGTTTTATTCCATGGAGAATCTCCATTAAAGGAGGAAAAGCTCACCTTCTTGCACATTGTTGTTCTCCTTTGTTCTAAGGTAATAAAGATCAAAGAAAATCCATGTTTCCTTCATTTTCATACATGGCCGAAAATTCACCTCTTAATGGTGCATTTTCTTGCTCTTCATTTAGCTTGAATTGATCTTCAATGGACTAGGATGAGTCCTCTCTTGTTACTTATTCAAGTTCTCTTTCAAATTCCAAGGTAAACTTCTATTTTAGTGTTTAAAACACTTATGTAAATTTAGGGTTTATATGTGAGTTTAAGTATGAATCTTAAATCTCATTACCCTTATGTGTGTATTGGATAGAAGCTTGACAAGTAATCAAAAGCTCCTTGCCGATTTCTAAACAAAAGAGCAAGGAAAAAACAAGTGAGGAAGTTGATAAGAAAAAGAGGTAAATGAACTAACATAATGTGGTTTAATGTATCTTAGGAAATTGAGCTTTAAAATGCTAAATAAAATACCTAAGGAGCCAATGGTAAATGAGATAGAAAACTATTCTCAAGGAGATTATTAAAGGGCATATGTGTTGTTGTATGTATTTGCAGGTCAAAGGCAAATATTATGTGGAAAATTCAGTGTTTAAGGTTTATGCAATTTAAGGGCCTAAGAGCCATGCAATTTAAGGGCCTAAGTGCCAAGCAATTTAAATTATGCACTATATTGTGATGTAGTGTAGTTTAAGGCTTAGTTGTGTGTAAAGAACATTTTTGTGTGGATAAATGTTATTGATTGTTTAAAGATGAAAACCTATGTGTTTTGGTGTAACAATGTGCTAGTATAACCCATGTCAAAATCTGGTTAGTGTGCATGGAAGTTTGAGTGTTTAAATGGGATTTGGTGAACTAGGAAGTGCTAGGAATGACTAAGTGTTCTAATAGTGAAAGGAAATGTATTAGGGTGTTCTTGGGTGCTAAAATGACTTAGGCATTGTCTTGGAGGTTTAGAGAACAGATGGGTGTTTTGGGATGCACCAAAGTCATGGTGGGTGTGTGTTTAGGACTAAAGCAAGTTTTGGTAACAAGGGGAAAATAATGTCTTGTAAAGGAGGAGGTATGAACTTGTGGAGAAATTTCAAGTAGTTTGTGTAAAGGAAGTGTGAATGATAGATGATGCTTTGGAGAAGTTGTAAGAGCAGTGAAAATGCATTTTAGGATAGTTGTTATCATAGGTATAAACCACCATCTAGAAACCTAAGGGAAAACATTTCAAGTGTTAATGATTTTGCAAGAATTTGAGTAATGGTTAAGGAGGTTTTTGGTGGGTGATCTAATGAGTTTTGTGGATGTTTCAAGGTGTGGCTAAGGTGCCAAAATGAGGTTAGAACATACTAGGACTTGTAAGGTGAAGTTTGGGGTCAAATGAGCATTTAGAAACAAGGGTCTGGAGCAGACCGACCTTGGGGACCGGACTTACAGGGTCGGTCGAACCCAGTTTACCCAGCCAGGAAACTCTCTGGAATGGACCGACCTTGGGGACCGAACTTGCAAGGTCGGTCGGGCTTGAATTTTGTACACGGAAATGTTTCTGGAATAGACCGACCTTGGAACCGAACTTGTCAAGGTCGGTCGGAGTAGAATTTTCAAACAGTAAAGTGTTCTGGAATGGACCGACCTTAGGACCGGACTTAGCAAGGTCGGTCGAAGTGAAAAGTTTTCAAACCCGAAGGTTACTGGAATGGACCGACCTTGGGTAAGGTCGGTCGACCCAAAATTTATAAAAAAATAAAACAAACAAAGTGTGGCTTAAGTAATAAACCCTAGGGGATATAATAAAATAATCAAGGGTAAGTTTAAGCATAAAAACATGTCATATAATCATGTAAAATGCTTAGTAAATTGAAAGATAATTAAGGTAATTAACCGACATTATTAATTATGTATAGGAACTACATACGGTGGAACACAAAAGCAGCAAGGACCAAGGTATGGTTTTCTTGCAACCTGTGTCCTACCGGATTACACCGGCTTGTATGCCAATGTGTTTTTCTGTGTGTTTGCCACCTTGCCAGAATAAGCATGAAATGAGTTTACAGTAATTCATATATGTGGTGTGTTTAGTTCCGATACCGTTTAACCTCAAATATGTGTTAAACCTTAGCTAACCGAATCTAGGATCACATAAGAGATCGGTATTTGGATTTAACGACCCAAACCATGGGAACGTTCTAACCACGGCTATGCGTGAGTTAGTTGTGTGTTGTTTGTACGTGTAGGTATTTACCTCCCTTGTGTGTTTAACCCTGTTGTAACACCATATGGTGTATGGATGTGATAGGTTCCATAATGGAGCTCTTAACTGTTATATATATACAAATATTATGGGGGGGTGAAGAATCTGGAGTGTTCCGGTCACGCGTGTTGTTTGGGAGTAGATGTATACAGTTTCTTTAACTCCCTCTCTGTTATGGTTGATTTCCTTCTTGGTCTTCAATCACCCTCAAGCTTAACCAAGGCTTCCACTGACTCACGTCGGTACCGGGGGACATGTACGGTGTGTTCGGTACTATATTGAGACCGACACACCTCAGTAAAGTTAATGTGTACGGTGTGTTTGGTACTAAGTATTTCCGGCGCACCATAAGTGACACGTGTTCTCTATGTAGAACAATAAGTTATTGTATAACGAGCTTATCATGGGAACAAAAAGACTCTCTAGGCTCTAATGAGATTACTAACTCACATTTCGGGGTACGTGTCCTTACGTGACCCTCTCCAAGTTATGTTGTATGTACGTTAAAATGTGATATGTGCTGTATGTGGAGTATGTGGATCATGGATATGAATCCCAGTTCATAATAAGAGGAATTTAAGTATAACCCGACTAATGGGTAAGTGTCGTCTAACAAGGAATTAGCTCCATTAGAGGAGAAACCCTAAAGGGTTAAAGAACACAATGAGTGATCTAACGAGTATTGATGTGTTGACTGATTGTTGAGCCCCATTGTTGTGGGTATGTAATGTGTTGTGTGTTTATAGTTTTCATGCATGATTTAAATATAATCATCTGTATGCTTAGACAATAATTAGTTGTGCGTGGCCCGGTAGTAAGCGGGCTGCACGATTACCATACCAGCAAAGGTGCTGAGCCCCTGGGGGGCCACCCTTTCTTTCCTATTTCAGGTACAAGGAGCTGGAGACATTTCGAGAGTAGGACGGGGTAGTTATTTATACACGGGTAGTTAATGAATTGGGAATGTATTGTAGGTGTAGTAAGACCGAAATTGTTGTCGGCATTAGTTTGTAAATACTCGGTACAGTTGGAATGTAATGTATAATGATTGTTGCATGGAAAGAGATTGTAAGGTGTAGTTGCTCGGGAACCTGGTCCATCAGACCGATACAATGTATATGTATTAGCCTTGTTAGCCACGTGGGTGGCTAACGACATGTAACACCAATGAGTTAAGTAAGGTGATGAGTTATGTTTTTCGCTGCAGTTTGTTGTTTAAGTGTGTTGTTGTAGTTGGGGTGTTACAATAAGTGTATATGTGAGTGTTGTGCAAACACATGTAAAAATATGTACATAATAATAGTTGGAAACTATATAATATAGTGCATGCATACATGCAACTATATAGTATATGATTAAGATCAAACAATAACAATATATATATATTCATATGTATATATAACCGGAAATAACATGTGCATGTATATATTTGTAAAAAAACCGAGGATATATATATATAGTATATACAATATGGTTTTAATATCATGAGATAATAAATGACAAGTGTAATGACACTAGTATAACTATATACTACAAGTCACACAACTACAATTAAAGTATAGCTTATTAAGATGAATAATGAGATGTATAATATATGGTACAATAATAAATGGTTAAATAATAATGCCATATAACATTAGTGCATGAGCATTAAATACGATACAAATTAACGTTGCATGAATACATGCAACTATATGTATTATAAATCTATATTTGTATACCTAACCAGAATGGTTAAATTAATACATAAGTATAAACATGAATATATATTCGTATACTCGTAAATATAAAGAATAAATCCTAACATTTGAATACGCTATAACTAAGGCGTCTTTATAACCGACTCATTCAAAATAAACACGGGCATCGGTAATTAATACATATTACGACTGACAAGTTTGTATAACGATACTTTAACTAATAATTGTTGAAATCTGGGGATGAAAGGTCAGGATTACTTGTGTTGTTCAGGCTTACCGAGCTTAAATAAGTCATGTGGATTGACTTATAGTGTGTTTAATATTTAGATCGTATCACTGACGAAGGCGCTTGACGAGCTAGTAGTCTACTGCACAACCTAGGTCTTTGGTGAACGGTATGTAAAGGGGTCTGATCTGAGATGTCCTAAGGGCTTCCTCGGGCTCAGATATGTGTGTTGAATAACATGTGTGATGTATGTATGCGTGTGCATGTATTTGTAATTATGTTATGTCATGTTTAACTGTTTATTATTCCGCATTATATTAATTATGCGCGAACGTCCTACAGGACTAATACTACGTCGACTATAGATTGACTTATATAAATCTACATATACGAGTAATGTGATTATGATTGCCATTGCCTGACATAATATGTTAAGTATGATAAGTTATATAATTATAACCTAAGTAAAATACTTAGGAACGAGATACGACATCATCGATCTCTAGAGCTTTGACTCAAACAGGAATACGACCTAGATTACTTCTAGACATGAGTAAGACCCGCAGGGCCGCCAAGTAAAATGTGATTTCTCCCTAACTAAAATTGTACTTGGGTAACCGACTAACTAATTCTAATGATGGAGTGTGAACGAGTGTGAATGAGTGTGATGGTTTACCCTAATCCAGTTAGTCACTGGCTATTGGTCGCGCGTAGAGATCTCTTGAGTTAACACCCGGATTGGGTTTACTCTAGTTAAATCCTGATCGAGCCTAGATAGATCGTCAGGCAAAGTGTGCGGCTGTTGGCACCAGGCCCTTGGCCACCTAGCTATGTGGACGCCTTTAAACAGGCAAAGTGAATAACACCTATGTGGACGCCTTTAAATAGTCAAAGTGAATAACACCTCATGTGTACTGGGGACCACCGTCCTTGTGAGTTATTTCGGGATGTCCTAACTTGACTCCTAACAGTGCTAGCAAAAAATGTGTAAGTTATGTGAGGGCCCGGGGGGGCGTATGTGAAGTTGGTATGTAAGACCGTTACTAACAACTATATGTTTATCGTTGTTGTGATTAAGTGTTTTATGTATATACTGTTGTGTGTGGATTGTAGTGCCTGTATTAACTGTTTATATTACCGTCATCCATGTGTTTACTGCTTTAATATACCTGTACACCGGTAAAGCATGTAACGAACCTAATAATGGCGACCATGACTATTAAGTGACCAATAGGGTCCAGGCCTGGCATACTCAGCATTTATCACTGAGCCTTTATGGCATATGTGCAGGTGATGATTACCGTTGAAGCCGAAGAGCGGGACCCGGGTAGTTAGGGTTCATTTACTGCATGAGTCTTCGTATTGTATTAGGATGAATATTAGTTAATGGATTAACAATGTTGTAAACAGTCGGGAATACCTAGATGCTCACTTGTCGTTAAAATTATCTTTAGTTTAGATTGATGTATAGGTTAGTATCTCGTTATCACTGCGGTCATATATATATTACCCGTTTCGTTTCTTATTTAATTTATTTATGCTTCTTTACTCATATGGGCGAGTAATGGCATGTGACACCGAGTGAGATTTATTACTGTGTGACTTCTGCTGTGAGACGTTATTAATTAATGCTACGTGAGTGATTACTACGTGATTACGAGTGGGGTGTTACACCTAATCTATCAAATTAAACAGAATGTTTACATTTTTAAAGATAACAAGAAAATTTAAAGAGTTCAGAGCCACGGACAGGGTGTCCGTGGGCATGGACTTGCGTTTGAAACACCCTAAAAATTCAAAAATAAAGAATCTTGTCACCGTCCAGGGGCGTTCATGGGTGCGGACCACCCTTAGACGGTGGAGTTCGGGTGTTTCCAACGATGTTTTCGGCTCAATTTTTATGGGTGTGTTCCTTAGAAGATTCTGAACATGTTAGTGTGTGAAAGATTTCAATTTGAAGTTGAACTCGACACGAAACTTAATCAACAAGTTATTAGGTAGAAACTTGATTAAACCTAATTAAGACGCTGGAAAACCTCGGTTCGACTAGAAATTTACATCGAGAACATATTAGAGTTAGGGGAGTTAGAAAATTGGGTTTCTAACCTGTTTTGATCTTAGTAGATAGAGGTTTCTTCACGTCGAGATTTTCTTATTAATTCGTTGAAAGCCAATCTGATTGAAGCTGGACCCGAGCTTTTGACTATGTAATATAGATGATATTCCTTAAGTCTTGGTAGTGATTTTATAAAGTTAGGACAGATGGATCGTTAGTGGGAGTGCAAGGACTTCATTTTTTGTGGTTTCGGGAGAGTTTTAGTATGATTTTGGTGCTCGGGAGTTAAAAAACATGGGAGGCAGGTCAGGATTAATACTTTATGACTTTCTAGGGTTTTCCTATGTCTATTGAGTCGGTAGGGAAGCTTCCTTATATAGACAACGGATGAGATAGGCAAAGTTCGGTAAAAGATCTAAGTTTACCGAAACTGATCAGCTAACTTGTGGGTAGAATCTAATCATGAAAATTTACCAGCATGTAAAGGAAGATATTTCTGAATTTTCCAATGAAAAATTATTTTATTTTGAAAAAGAATATTTAAAATCAATTTTTCATCAGATTTGTTCAGAAATTAAAAGATTATTAATAGAAAAATCAAAATTCAAAATTCCAATGCCATTATGCTTTAAATATCACCCCTTATCATATGTAAAACATTTTGAATTGTTTTGGGCCATTTTTGAAGGAGAGAAAAAATTACAAGATAACTTGTATATTCCTTTAATATTTTTGGCTTCAGGCTTCCAATAAAATTTGTTGGTCTTTCGATCAAGGATGGGCCTAATAACCAGATTGCAACCTTTATTTTACTGGATGGAAGCCTTTTATTTTTAATTTTCAGAAATTTGGTTTGGTTATTAAAAATGGGAAATTTCATGAAATGTCACTATATTTTTGGCTAATTCATGAAATGCCACTAAAAAAAAGTCATGAAATGTCACTATATTTTTGCAAAAGTCCATGAAATGCCACTATGTCATTGGCCAGAAGCAAAAAAAGACAAAAATACCTCTACTAGTTAACAAAGTACTTTTAACGTTCACAATATGCCGTTAAGTGTTACAAAAATCATTAAAATTCTTAAAAATTCAAAATACTATAAAAATATAGATTACTATAAAAAATATTTAAAATATTATAAAAATAAATAAAAATATATATTAAAATATCATAAAACATTGGAAAAACATAAATATTTCTTAGATTTTTTTCAAAATTATTTAGTACCATAAAAAAGAATATAGAGTTTTAAACATATAATTCATACTAATGTTTCTCAAGTGTAGACCAATATAGTACCATAATTTATACCAATTAATTACCAAAGTTTTTACATTATATTTTTAAATTATTTTTTCTACCAATTTAAATTATTTTAATTTTGAATTAATATTTGGAAAATTATTTTTAAAATTTATATTCTACTTTACAGACGACTTTATGACATATCATAATTTATTTCAAATAAATAATTTAAATTTATAAATAAAAAAAATTGAAAATAAATGGTGTAAATTATGGTAATTAATTGGTACTAGTTATGGTGCTTAATTCTTAGAAAAATTGGTATTAATTATGTTAAAATTATGACTAGTACCAATTTTTCTACCAATTAAGCACCATAACTTATACCAATTAACTACCATAATTTGTACCATACATTTCCAATTATCTTTTTTGATCAATTTAAATTATTTATTCAAAATAAATTATTTTATGTCATAAAATCATATGCAAAATAGAATATAAATTTTAAAAAAAATCTAAATATCAATTAAATAATTTAAATTGGTAGAAAATTAATTTAAAAATGTATGGTAAAATTTATGGTAATTAACTGGTATAATTATGGTACTATATTGGTTTAAATTTGTAAAAAAATTAGTATAAATTATGTGTTTAAAACTCTATATTCTTTTTTATGGTACTAAATAATTTTGAAAAAAATCAAAGAAATATTTACTTTTTTTCAATGTTTATGATATTTTAATATATTTTTATTTATTTTTATATTTTTTATAATATTTTCAATATTTTTTATAGTTATCTATATTTTTATAGTATTTTAAATTTTTTGTGAATTTTAGTGAATTGTTTAACACTTAGGGGCATATTGTGAATAGGGATTTAACATGACCGGTTTGACTAACACGAACCCGACACGAAGTTAGCGAGTTTGGGTTTTAAAATTTGACATGATTAAATAAACGGGTCAACCCGAACACGACTCGTTTAATAACCGTGTCGGGTTTGGGTTTAACATATGTAACCCGCTAACCCGTTTAAGTAATTTATATTAAATAAATAAATATATATTATAATTTATAAATTAATTATTTTTATCAAATTTTAATATAAATAAGATAAACAAATATTAAAAATTAAGTATTTTAATTTAAAGTAAAGTTAATAATATCATAGAATGACAAAACTAATGTTAATTAGTCAAAATATTTCTTATATATAACTAAATAGGTTAGGTTTGAGTTTAATATATGTAGAATTGAGTTTCAAATTTGGACACGATTAATTAATTGGGTTGGACGGGTCAACCCGTTTATTAAAAGGGTTGAGTTTGGGTTTCATATTTGGACACGATTAATTAAATGAGTTGGGTCGGGTCAACCCGTTTAATAAACGGGTCAGATTTGGGGTTAGCTTAACACGACCCGCAAACTCGTTTTGCCATCCCTAATTATGAACTTTAAAAGTACTTTGTTAACTAGTAGGGGTATTTTTGTCTTTTTTGCTTCTGGTCAATGACACAGTGATATTTCATGGATTTTTGCAAAAATATAATGGCATTTCGTGACTTTCTTTAGTGGCATTTCATAAATTAGCCAAAAATATAGTGGCATTTCATGAAATTTTCCTTAAAAAATTTAGCTTATAATGTGTATTAAAAGCTAATTTTTCTGAATAAAGATTCTAAAAAATTATGAAAAATGCCCTTTATGATGAACAAGCCGTCATGACCGTTTGGAGATGCGTGGGATAATCATGAAAAGATAGAAAATATCAAAAATGTCCTTAACAATTCGTGATTCCATGTCTTTTGACCGTTTCACCCTTTGTTGCTACCGTGCTTAACGGGACTCCTACTGAGGGTCAAAATTTTAGGTATAACAACATGACTTTTTAGGTCCTCTCACATTCTTAATACAAAAAGATATGGGTAAAATTGTTTACTTTTTTTTCTTCTTAATTCTTTTGCCCACATATATAAAATCATCTATTTAGAATAGGAGGGAGTATGTATTTTAAATAAATTAATGTTTTATTGTTTAGTCATTTCTATTTATTTTCAAATTTCTATTATTTTAATTCTTTTTGTTTTATTAATTTATTTAAAATTGAATACAAATTGTATACAATCTTTAATTATTTTTTGTGTATTTTTTTATATTTCCAATTAAAAAAACGACCATAAACCCTAGAGGTTATTAAGGGCATATGATGCGATGGTAAAATGAGGTATGAAAAAATATAATATATCAGAATTTAAATAAAAGGGTATCTAGTAATAAAATTGAAACCTCAAGTATCTAATAATGAAAATGAAACTCAAATATATCTCATAAAAAAAATGAAACCTTAAAGATATCTCAAAAGGAAGCTAAAACCTCATTGGTATCTCAAATCGCTCAAACCTCGGAATATCTCATGAAATTATTTAGGGAAAATTCACGATATACCCCTGTTTTCTTTCGTAATTCACAATATACCCCTATTGGTTTTCGTAATTCAACTTTTAACATGCTTAAGTGTTGTCCAAAATTGATGAAACTTTATATGGACGATGCTATAGTGTTATATTTTGGTCCAATATCAAATTTGAAGTTTTTTAAACTCATATGTGACATGTGGGATCCAATGAACATGTCACAATTTTCATTGGGTCCCACAGGTCACATGTGAGCTTAAAAAACTTCAAATTTGATATTGGACCAAAATATAACACTTTAGCATCGTCCATGTAAAGTTTTATCAATTTTGGACAACATTTAAACATGTTTAAATTTGAATTACGAAAACCAACAGGGATATATTGTGAATTATGAAAAAAAACAGGAGTATATCATGAATTTTCCCGATTCTGGGAAAAAATGACAATGAGACCGCTTCTCATTTTCCTGAAACAGTCCCATCTGACGATTAGGTTTATTTACCATCTTTTGGCTCAAGTTACCCCAAGAATTTTTTTTTTCCGAAAACACTATTTTTACGAGAATTTCTGGTTGCTCCTACCATGAAGGTGTAATAGTCTGGACTTGTAATGCCTAACTTGGGTCAAAACGCACCGAATTTTGCGTCTAAACAGCGAGATGAAAAATTTCCATCATCATTATTATTGCTTAAATACCAACATAGGTCGTTCAGTTGCCACTCAATTTCATCACTTTAGTATCATATATAACTTTTTAAATAGTTCTTGTTTCAAAAAAAAAAAACTTTTTAAATAGTTTATATGTTTTTATTTTCTTACTTTTCTAGTAACTAGTATTAACTCTCAAACGAATCGATTATAATGAACTCAAAACGGATCTTACAAAATGTTATATAATAAGTATTAACTCTCAAACGAATCGATTATAATGAACTCAAAACGGATCTTACAAAATGTTATATAATAATCATTCAGTTTGGATATTTTGGATTTATCCAAAACTAAATTAATTAATTTTATTTTTTGGATTTTTAACCGAATTTTCTAACCGAATTAAAAATTTCGGTTAACCGAAATATCTTAATTATAATTTGGTTTGGATTTGGTTTTGAATTTGTCTAATTTGGTTAACCGAATTATCCAAATTTTCTTTACAAAAGAATATTCTATTTTCTAATTCTAGTTTTTAGTGACAAATAGTCAAACACAAACCCTAAATTTTGGTAAGTTGCAATCCAGACTAGTTAAAATTTGGATTTCAGTTTGGATTTTGGATTTCACTTTTAAAAAATTTTGGATTTCAGATAATTTGGATAATGGTTAATTCGGTTTTGGTCTTAATTTGAATAATTCAGTTTTTAACCGAAATAACCAAAATCCAATTTATTTTTTACAATTTGGATTTCGGTTAACCGAATTATCCAAATGATCACCCCTATCCAGAACATGTGCGGGACTCTCTCAATTGTGTGCATGTACATTTTTTTTATTTTAATTGTTCAATTATTTTTTTATATTTATGTATTTAATATATGAGATAGATAAATTATATACACATAATTTTATAATAATTTTTAAATTTTTTATTCAAAATTAATTCATATCGTATCCGTTTTAAATATCAAAACAGAAAACATATATTAAAAAGTAATAAAACAATTAATATGAACAGCAAGAAATAATTAATTTTGAAATATATCCCAACGTAATAGAACTTTACTAATTATATACTTACAAATAAGATTAACTATTAGTTATTTTTATTTTTATTTTAGAATATTGGAAAATGGTGATATTTCTAATTCATGAATGATTTTAAATGTTCAGAGAAGATCGATGTATTCACAAATAAGACACTAATCAATTCATATATAGAGTGACAATATTATAAAAATCTTAGATCTTCAATCACTTCGGCGACCATTAATAATATGTATTAATAGGAAGATGGACTTTGGTACTTTTGCACTAAAAAAACAGGTGGTCGTACATTCTAGTAGAGGTGGTAACTTGGAAGGACCAATCCGGGACCTGGTTAAAGATTGGTGACTGTTGATCAAGGATCGGGACTGTTTTGAAATCGGGTCGGAAAATCATGGGCGGGTCGGTTTTACTTTACAAGAGATTATTGTATAGGGATCGACTCGGGACTGCGTGAATTCGGGGTCGATTGGGCTCGGCAAGAGATCAACCCAAGACCGGAACCGATCCCTTTTTTTGAAATATAGTAGTTGTTCCATAATGACCGACTATATTGCAAAAGACTACTAGCTCTTTCTAAGCCCAAGGTTGTGAACTCGGTGATAGCTAATATTCTTAAGAAACAAAAGACTACTAGCTCAGGCTCTACCAACTTCACTTATAATGATTATCTTGATTTGACTTTTAATTTGGGTGATCATGAGGTTGTTGATGTTCTCAAGTTGTAGGAAGACCACCAATCAAAGTTTCCAATCTTAGCTCAAATTGCATGTGACATCCTTGCAATTCCTGCCTCAACCGTTGCTTCTTAATCTGCATCATGCACGGGTAAACACGCGTTGGATACAAGATCAAGCTTGATGCCAGATTCAATAAAAGTTAGTGTATGCAAGTACGATTGGGATGCTTGTGAGATACGTTCACAAGAACGAAATCAAGAGAATGCTCATTTTGAACAAGATGATTGGTTGACGTTGAACTCTAGCAGATCAGATTAAGGAGCTACTGACGGTAGAGCTGACATAACATGAGAGTGCTTGATTAAGTTTTAGTTTATAAAGATTGTAATGTTAAGATATTGGTCGAACTTTGAACTGGAAATTAAAACTTGGTATTCGAACTACTAGCAGAATTGCAACGTAATTAGATTATAATAATAGAACTACGTGGGTTTTGATTCATTCGGGATACGTAGGTAACTTATCTTATGATTTTTATAAATCATAAGATAAGTACAAGCCCCGCCAAGCCCTCGTGGCTTGGTTGGTAGAGGAGTGGTGTCCTCGAACCAAAGGTCCAAGGTTCAAAACCTACCCCACCTATCAAAAAAAAAAGTACAAGCCCATAAATGAATAAAATCTTATTTTTCTACAATACTTAAGATTATATGGAAAATATATTCATTTTTGTTATAACTTTACAATATACTAATTAACAATAAATTACACAAAATCTATTATTAAAAAAAAAAGTCTACTTGCAGCCGGTGAGCAACTAAGAACCAATTGCAATTTCAAAAAAAAAAATGAAACCGAACCAGAAACAATTACTAGTGATCCGGGACCAAAACCGGTTACTAGCGATCTAGGGCCAGTCCCTCCCTCTATGGACACGACCAATCGAGCCGGTGATGAAGACCGGGACCGACCAGGCCGGTGGCCAACTCTACATTCTTGTTCCGTACATTCTTAAGATATGTAAATACAAATAAAATGTTGCTTCAAAAAATTAAAAAATCAACCTTGCATGTGTCTTCGTTGCTTTACTGAGCATTAAGCAAGCCCACCTGACCTCAACCTGCCCCATCCAATTCGAGGCATTCATATCTGCTCATCGCCATTGCTGAGATCTTCTTCAGATTACAGTAGAAGACATCTGAAGAGAGGTGCGTAGAGAGGGACGAGGGACCTGCTGCCTTCCGACGTTATCTCCGTTCTTGAAGCATACGGACCCCACCCCATCCGTCCCCTCCAAAACTTTCCCCAGATCTTTACTCCCATCTTTACTCCTTTAGATTTCTGGGTTCCGCGTTCCACATTTGTCTTTTCCCTCTCTCACAAAACAACTCTGTGCCAATTGCGGTATCAGAGAGATATTGCTGCTCACTCGTCTTTCTTAGATTTCCTTCTTACTTCGACCCTGTCGCACGTTTACCTCTGGATCTCTATTTCTTGAATTCTTAGAATTGGCAATTACCTGGTGGATTTTTTCTGCCGGGAGTAGCTAACCTGAATTTAATCTTCTTCTTGTTCTTCTTGACGGTCGGGTAATTAATCATCTCTGCCTGGTTCTGTCGGTGAGCAAAAATGGAGGATGCTGAGCCTGTTACGCCCGGGCAGGTATGGCTTCTCCGTTCTGTAATTGGTCTGATCTGTTTTTGAGAGGTGACGAGCATGCTTTATATCGTGGGCATTTTATTTTCTAAGGCTTATTTACACTTGAACTTCCGTTTGGATGATAGGTCCCTTTGATTAAATTCATTGGAAAGCTTACAAAGGATTTTGATACTCCGTATAGTGATTACTGATGTGTGAGGGGGCAGCAGCTAGATGAAGAAAACTTATATGCTCGATTTTGACATAAACTGCTTTATTGGCTTCCTTTAAGTTCTTTGAATCCGCAATTTGCTGATTAGCGACGTTTTATCCTATCTGTACCGACTGCAACCCAAAAAGTTTTTGAAAATTCATGTCTTACCTGAATGTCATAGAATTTGTTATTTTAGTATCAATATGGTCTTTACCACTAGGTGTGTAATGCAAAGCTGCTTCAGTTCTCTCGCTTCCAATCTTATTCTGTCCAGTGAGGAATTTATAATATTAGTCTTATTTGATCATAGCTCCTACTTTTGGTCAATCGATGGACAAAATCTTTCTTTTGAAGTTTCCTCCCTAGATATGCTCTTCTTGGTTTGTGAAACTACTGATCATAATTTACGATCATGGCTTGTTATTGCGTTTATGTGGTAATGAATTATGAATAGAAAAGACTATAATTTTTGCTAATGCTTCTAAGCTAGCACGTCTACCTTTTTCACAGATATAAATGTCCGCTGCATAATGTGCTCAGCATTGAACAAAGTTGGAAGGTCTTAGTTAAAACTAGTTTTTCCTTGATCTTTTGATTGCTTAAAACTGGGTTGCTTGTTTTCTCACTCCTTTGTTTTTGGGTCTGGGCTTCATTTAAGCATTGTATTTGCTTCAGTTTTCTTCTCTGTCCTTTTAGAGCTTCTTGTTTCTTCTGTAGATTGATCTCTATCTTTATGACACAACCGAACAATCTATCTTGATACATGACCTAACAATCTTTTTGTTGTCATCCTCTTGGTGCTAGGTTTCTTTCTTGCTCGGGTTTGTGCCTCTTTTGGTCGCCTGGATATTCTCTGAATATCAAGAATGGAAGAAAACTTCATCTCAGTCAAAAGTGTAAGACATCTATTTCTCATCATAGTTAGGTTTATGCAGTGTAGGTGGTGGCACTTGGTGTTTGATCACCAGAATGATGTAAACATGCAGTTACCTGGTTGTTCAATTTTTGTGTTTATCAACTATCTACTCTGTCAAGAGCTTGAAAGTCTGCTGATTTGAGATTGGACGTTAATCTATGAATGTGATTGAATTGCCTGACGATACGTTGTTTATTGTTTCTGGTCATCACTGTTCCATCAGATACATGTGCTTGTCTATAAGCCCTGATCTAACATGAATTTTACTTGTACCATCTTTCTCTGGGTACGATTAAATGATTGGCTATGCAAGAGGCGTGCATTATTCTGTATGGTCATCATGAATGACTGAATGGCTAATTACAGCTAGTTCGAAGCACCCCTTTGAAATCTGAAGAGTCTGAAAATGAATATTTGACTACTGATAGCTGACCACTAACAAGTGACAGCTCGCAACTTATTTTAGTCAGCTAGTTCCAAATAGGGTTAGACTGTTCGGAAGAAGCTTGCGGTTTCAGAATTAACATCTGTTCCGTGACGAACAAAAATTTAACATTAGTGGTGAACTACCCAACTCCTCTGCAAACAAATATTTGATCTCTAACTTTAAATTGTTATGTCTGATTTTGGCTAACTAGTTCTATACGGGAGCCAGGTAAATTTTTCTCATTTTTTCCAAGTCCTTTTGAGAACAGTTTGTTTCTTCTATGAAGATGTAACTTATTCATTAATGCCCTAGTTGCAGCCATTCTGATAGCAATCTTGTTGAAATGGTAAATGAGCCAATTAAGGAAGATGACCGAGCAGTGCTTCTTGAAGGTGGCATCTCAAAGTCTACTCCAACAAAGGCATATTCTATCAAGTCAAACTTGATGAGGTGGATTTTCTGTGGACAATTTCATTCTTTTGGGTTCTAACCATTGGTCCTTTCACCTGCTAAATTCTGTCTTGATTATAGGTTTGTGACACTGGAGGAGACCTTCTTGCTGGAAAACAGAGCAACATTAAGAGCTATGTGAGTTGTTTGAGACACTATGCAGAACTGGAGCTTCCTTTCCCAAATGATATTCTCTAACAATACAATAATTTAATATCAGGGCTGAATTCGGTGGTATTCTTTGTTTTTACTACATCTCTGATCGGACTAACCTGCTGGGACAGTCTACTAAGGTGACATGATTCACTTTTGCTGGACAATTATGCTATCTGTTTTTCATAAAATTTTGTTAGAGTTGGGATTCTTAGGACTCATATGTTAAGGATCTTTTATTGCGTGGTTGATATTAACAATCTTCTAGCTCTTTTTATCTGTTCGCATCTGATTGTTGATACTAAATTGTTTTTCAACTCTTTTTCTTTATTTGGCAGAGCTACAACCGCGACCTCTTTATATTTCTTTACTTCCTCTTGATCATAGTTTGTTGGATGACAAGTTTGAAGAAACACCAAGACAAATCATCTGTCTCTGGGAAGTCCATTCTTTATCTTAACCGGCATCAAACTGAGGAATGGAAGGGATGGATGCAGGCAAGTCTCATTACAAATAACATCTAAAAGCATTTTTTTTTTATTTCTGGGCTTCATCAAAGTAACTCAGCGTGATCTTGTACCTTATTTGGTATTCCTAACCCTATATTATGTTACGAATGCCAGTGCATTTTCTGAGCTGTTTGATATAAAAGGGTATTGTCTTTATTTGTATCTTGATTCTGTAGTTTTGATAAGCTAGACCTGCTTCATAATATCTCTGGAATGTACTGGTACATGTTGATTTCTTACTCCAGAGTTTATATTAATCTGGGCATGAAATAGTTAGAACTTTAAGGAATTCCATGATATATCTTTTTCATTATCTCTTTTATGCTTTTATATTAGTATAGAAACTTTGTGTCAAATACACTGTGCAAAATGACAGAGTTAATTTGATTTTTGCTGATACATGTTCATATATCCACCTGACAGGTTTTGTTTCTGATGTACCACTATTTTGCTGCTGCCGAAATATATAATGCAATTCGTGTGTTCATTGCTGCTTATGTCTGGATGACCGGTTTCGGGAACTTCTCTTACTACTACATTAGGAAGGATTTCAGTCTGGCACGCTTCACTCAGGTAAACTTTCATACATTGTACTTGGGCTACAATGTACACTGGTACACCATTTTGGTTTTGTTACTAACTTTCTTCCTTGCTTTATACTAGATGATGTGGCGTCTAAACTTCTTTGTGGCATTTTGCTGCATTGTGCTCAACAATGACTATATGCTCTACTACATTTGCCCAATGCATACACTTTTCACTCTGATGGTATATGGAGCCCTTGGTATATTTAACAAGTACAACGAGATTCCATCAGTTATGGCGGCGAAGTTCTTCTCATGCTTTCTTGTGGTTATTATGATTTGGGAAATTCCTGGAGTTTTTGAGCTTCTATGGAGTCCCTTTTTGTTTGTTTTGGGTGAGTCCGTGTTCTTGATATTCTACAGCTATGACTGCAGTACAAAGAAATAGGAAGATTCCTATTTCTTTTTGGAATCTAATTCTAAAGTGTAACCAATTTCAAGAACTATTGAACCTATATGATTTTCATCGTTCTTATTGCTGGTTGAGTTTGTACATTGTGACAAAATATGTCAAGTGAAATTTAGTGTACTTTTCATATTGAGTAAGTTGCTCTTGTTCACGGATATTATATTTTGGGTACAGGTTATACCGACCCTGCAAAGCCCAATCTCCCTCGGCTCCATGAATGGCATTTTAGATCTGGGCTTGACCGTTATATATGGATTATCGGGATGCTATATGCCTATTTTCACCCAAATGTATGAGTATTTCTGTCTGGAACTTGGTTATAATACTTCTGCTTTCTTGATGTTATACTGAACACTTCATATTTTTCATATATTAGGTTGAGAAGTGGATGGACAAGTTGGAGGAAGCCGAGCCAAAGAAGAGACAGTCAATAAAAACTGGAATAGTAGCAGCTTCTGTTTTTGTGAGTAATATACTCCTGCTATTGATAGCCTGAAGCTATTGTTTGACACTTTTAATGAATTTGGTGATTATTATTCCGTGAACAGGTTGGATATATGTGGTTTGAATACATTTACAAGATGGATAAGATCACATACAACAAATACCATCCATACACCTCATGGATTCCTATAACGTATTTATTCAACTATACTTTGGTTTTCTATTCTTTTGTTGAAAAGCTTTCAGTGCTTATGGGACTTGTTGAATTGTTTTAATTGTTTTAATTGCAGGGTGTATATATGCTTGCGCAATTTCACCCAACATTTACGCAATTACTCCATGACACTCTTTGCTTGGCTTGGAAAAATAACTCTGGAGACTTACATCTCCCAGTTCCATATATGGTTGAGGTACAGGAGCTTCATCTAAATCTAATTTTCGATACTTTTCATCTGAGTGTACGCTTCATTGTCTAAAACAAGTACTGGAAGTCCAAGACTGAGGCTTCTCCATCTTGTAGCAATAGTATTTACTGAAGATCAGACCACAGACAACTGCACTCTGTCCAACTGTGCATGGCTGAAAGTATTATGAATAATTTAGATTTTAGAGTTAGTGTACTTATAAAACTGGGAAATTTTTTGTCTTCTTTAACATGCATGTTGCTGTCATTGATGTGCAGATCTAATGTGCCCAATGGACAGCCTAAGTGGCTTCTCTGCCTTATCCCAGAGTATCCCATGCTGAACTTCATGTTGACAACTGCAATCTATGTTTTGGTGGGAGTTCTTTATCGTATACCTGAATACATTTGTATATTATATATATATGACTGATGTGTTGGCAACGGCCTAATCTATGTCATCTATTGTGGTTTTTGCAGCTTTCTCACCGACTTTTTGAGCTGACTAATTCGCTGAAGACCGCCTTTATACCAACAAAGGACAATCGTAAACTGCTACACAACTTCCTGGCTGGGTTGGCAATTGCTGTGTCCTTGTATCTGCTCTCGTTACTTGTCTTGGTGATACCTGCACGAGACCAGTTAGTTTCTCCTTTCTACTTTACCCCTCTCCTTGTACTGTTGCGTAGCTTGTTAAGAAGTGTTCTGGCTATTGTAAGTCGTAGAAGAAATGGAAGTGTTTCCGTTGCTGAAAAATGTGTCTAGGACATAAAGTGGATACCCAGTGGCCAGTACTCCTGTTCTGCTGGTAGCTGATAGCTGATAGCTTTCTTAGAAAGAGACAGGTTAAAGTAGGAGTGAGAAAAAGCAATAAGTTGATGTGATAATTAACGTGAAGTTAGATTGTCAGGAGAACGGGCAGCATACGTTGTTTTGTGCTCATTTCTAAGTTTTAGAATCCCGAATTAATACGTCCCTTTTTTACAGGCTTTTTAAACAGTGATGAGGGTATATGTTCTTGAAACACACTTCCAGTGCCAGATTATGGTAATGGAAGAAATTGCATTTCAATGGGTCAGGCGAAAGATTTGAAAGGACTGAAAAATCTTCTGGAGCATCACTCAGGAGCTGGTTGGTGGTCCCAAAGTATCAAGTATATCATCTTTCTGGTTTGGGAAAAGGAAAGAGGGGAGAAATAGGTTAAGCTTGTGGAAAGCAAGTTTGATGTATAGTGTGTGACGTAACAAATTGGTCTAATAGCATTGTTTCCTCCCATTTTCCTTCTGCCATCCATTGTTTTACTCTCTCCCTTTTGTCATACCCATTATCATATTCAACATGGCGCAAATATGTAATTGTTGTTGTGACACATACCTAGATGTAGTATATTGCTGGGCGCAAACCCATGGGCTCCTGAAACAAATAGTAGCTAGCTATATTCCAATTAAAAATTTGTGAGTATTAAGTCGTTTTGATCGTCTGGGGTATGCCAACAGGCTTTTCTAGCACCCCTCTGCAGATTTGGCCCTGTTCGGTGTTTTTGGTGATTTGTATCTGTTGTTTCTTTCGTTGTTCTGAAGAGAGTGTTTGGTTGGTTCAGTTGGATTAGTTATTGAGCATGATTATTTATGAAAAAAGGATGAGTTGTAGTGTTATGTGGTAGGGTCCGTTATTAGAGTTTGATATTCGTAAACAATAATATGCTTTCAAATTAAAAGTTACAATACAGGAGTGAAAAGTACTGCAGCCTAACGGTAAGTATAAGGCTTGTTAAGATCACTTCTCATTTATGAAATGGTGGACATGGAGGAATACAGCTGTTTATGAGCTGCTAACACATTATATACAGTAAAATCTTGTGAAGATCACTTCTCATTTGTGTATTCAAATTTCCTTTGACTCCTCTTGCCTAGAGTACTTCTAGTTCTTAATCCAATTCCTCCTGAAATAGCTTGCGGATCTCATCTCACCTTCTTCTAGCCGAAGCCGTTGAGTGAAAATATGTACTCTTTTTTTTTTGATAAAACATTGCATCTTTCTTCATTAAACGAAAGGGAGAGGACATAGAACAGACCCCAAAAGATCCATCCAAAGCAGCCAGAGGATGGATAATCAAGCTCGAAGGCTTGAGAAATCAAAGGGGGATATCACTCCCCTGCCAAATCAAAGCTTCCGATAGGAAGGACTAATATTTGGCAGTAACAAGAGCTGGAAAGTTCCAATATCCATCAGACCTACTAAAATTTATCATATGACTAGTACAAGTCATCATGCAAATTATCAAAGTTAATGTTATAGCTACCAACTGCAAAAGCTAGCTCCACAACAATCAAAATAGCTTCAAAATCTTCTTGTTTCACTTTACAAGTGCTAATTAAAAATTTGTTTGTTGCAACAATAGGGACTCCATTAGAATCTCGAATCAGTCCTCCAACTTGAATAGGTCTCCTTTTCCTAGTGAAGATTGCCCAGTTAAGTTTGACAAAACCTGTAATTGGAGGTTTGCAATCCACCACTCCTTAGTATAAGATGCGAAGAAGTTTTTCTTGTAGGCTTGAACAAAAACAACATTAGACTCTTGAGTGGCCACCAAGCAAGCTGTGGAATGTGTTTGGCTGAGTTCCTGGCCGAGTAAATAATCCACAGTCTTAGCAAAACAAGTAAGCTTCAATGGATTCCAATAAGAGGCAACAACTAGAAACCAGTCAACAACGCTGAATATGTGTAACACCCCTACTATTAATACAGTCATTAACGTCCAATCTCCTTACTCATTAGATGCACGCAGCGGATACCTACTTACATACATTGGGTGATACAATGCCGTTAGTCACCCACGTGACTAACAAGGCTACTGATTCTACATACCATCGGTCTGATGGACCGGAATCCCGAGTACTACAAATCTACAATGCATTCTCCATTTGCCAAATGCTACTACAATCTCCATTCAATACAATACTCCAAGTACAATACAATATAATCTACATACCGAGTTTACTAAGATCCTTATACAATGTACTATCTCTTCAAAGTTCATACATACTCACTAAGAGACTACTTACTACCCGTTCCTCACACGCTACTTACTTCCAAATACCAGGGTGTGCCTCCGGTCTCTTCCTTAACCATATTCGTTTCGGGTACCTGCACACTAAAAAATGTCCCCCGAAGGGGTCAGCTTTCGCCGAGCATGATAACCGCATACCCCGCGTACTAGTGAGGGTACGCCGACCACTTGGTCGAATACATGCGGTTCATTTCATACAAGCATACATGCATACATGCTCTTACACACAGTACCATAATACTTACACAACATACCTACATACAATTCAGTTCATACAAGGGATACGATATAAACCAACCAATACATACTTACCTCTTCCGAATTACACATACTCATTACATACACAATATACAATTCTTGTTAGCTTCATTGGTCCACCCGGGTTAATCGGGTGGAGATTACTCTTTTACTCGTTACTTCATACGCATACATACTCATACACATACTTACTTACGGATCCATACTTACTTACTCTTACTCTTACTCAAGTTAAGTCGTCGGGACCTCCGGCCCTGGGGACTACACCGTCCCACCTCCGGGATTTACTTGACTCACTAATCCGGGATGCTACCCATTTAAGGGATTTGGGCCGCGGACCAGTTTAAGAGTCAGGAATTGCAGCCAACCTCTTGTGACTCCGCATCCTCACGCGTGGCCGAAGCTATATCGGACTTGTACTCATTCCAATTTACTCACTTAAGTTAGAGTTAGATAGTTAGGAATTAGCACAAGTCAACATCCAAGCCACAATAATACAATACAAATATACACATACATACGAGGTACAATACTTTACACAAGTACAATACGAGGTTCGAATACCATTCATCATCATTCATATATTTCATGAATTATACAAACTATTGTTCAAGACAAACATCAAGAACAATGTAAACAAGCACAAGTAAGTGCAATATAGTCCGATTCATGCATTTATCTTATTAGGTGATCAGATAAGCACACAAATCGGGGTAACCAGATTAGGATACAGGGCATGAAGAAATCATACCTTTCACCGTTGTACTTGTATCCCAACGTTCCTCCGGTGTTCACAAATCAAGTTCCTATGATATACATATAATTGAATGATTACTCTAACTACCATGAACTTAATTCGATTACTCTTACATTTCCTAATTCATACTTACTAAGTCTTTGTATGCTTTACACTTATATTTCATTTACTTTCTTTTCATTACTTTGTCCATGGTTTACCTACATAGATATACATATGTGTAGGTGGGTATACTTATATATATATAATGTATATATACTAGTTATAAGCTTACTGTTTTTTTTTTTTTGTAGGTATAGGGCCGTCCGACCCACCGTCCGACCCAAGCCCTGGGTCGGACCATTCCAGTAGAATTCATCCTCTGAAATTCACCCTGTCCGACCCAGCACTATTACGTCCGACCCATACCCTCTGGGTCGGACCATTCCAGAAGGTTTGGTCCTGCCGTCCAAGCTCCGTCCGACCCACGTCCGACCCAACGTCTGGGTCGGACGAAGTTAGAAACTTCGACGACGGAAAAATTTAGCCTGTCCGACCCACGTCCGATCCACGGCTCTGGGTCGGACCATTCCAGAAAGATTTGTTTCCGTTGATTTAGCCCCGTCCGACCCACGTCCGACTCACCGTCTGGGTCGGACGGAATCAGAACCTTGCTACAGCCTTTATTTTTCTTTTCCAATTTCACCCATTGCTTCCCCAATCTTCCTACATACTTCCTAGCATGTTTTTGTACTATTTAAACATTCTAAGTCACCTTAATTCATCCACCAATTCCATTACTAAATCCATCAAACAACTTACACAATTCCCTCACTTCCTTTCAACACTTACAACAGTTTTTTTTTCATTCTCTAATGCTACAGATTTTCGTTCCTACCTCCTCCTTACATAATTTCCTCTCCTAATGCCATTTTCAAGGCCTACATGCATTGCCTCTCCTCTTCAAGTCCAACACTCTTGTCACCAAATTCTTACACACTAATTCTTCCTAACTTCTCCAATGTATTTCTATACACTTTGTTACAGATTTTACATTTCTTATTCCTCATACTACAACTACCATTCCATTGCCACTAAACATCTCTACTAATCCAAATAAATACCTTGGTTCTACCATTCACCAAGTCATTTCTACATGTACATATTCCTACCAAAATTTTGCCATAGTTCCTCTACATTTCTTACTTCTCCACATATGTGTTTTCTCATCAAACTCATTCCTAATCTAGCCAAACCACAAGGGTTCTACCAGCACACATACAAAATCTTAGTACGCCATTACTTCCTCATTCCACATTACTAATGCACATACACATTACATGTTATAACCCAAGATTTGGTTATTATTTTATTTCGTGCAACGTTGCCTTATGATGAGATATTTCATTACTCAGGACAAGGAAGTCCATTCTAATTAAGCTGGGGACGAGGAAGTCTTTTTTTCTTTCTCATTTGATTTTCTGGTGAGATTAATTCCTTAATTATTTTATTTCCTTCCCTCTTAATTATTGCTCTCGCTTCTAACTTCTAATCACGTTCTCACGATCTCCCTTACGCTCCTCTTCTCTCAGTTGGAAACCCTCAACCTTCTCTCTTCTCTCTCTCAAAATCTCGTTCTGTTCAATCCCTTCTAGTTTGGCTGTTCGTGGTTCTTCGTCGAATCTCGCTATAGATTGTGTGCTGTTGCGAAATCCGGTTCTGAGTAAGGTAATCCGCATTGTCCTTCCTCCTTCAATTCTGAATTTGGGAAGTTTCTTTTGTCTGAATCCCTCCTCTGCAATCTGATTAGGAACCCGTTTGTGTTCCGTTTCCCTGTCGATTCCTCTGCTGTGGGCTGGTTCGTTGTTCGTGACTGTCGGATTCAGGTGAGGATCGTGTTACAGTCTAGTTTGCAGTTTCAATTTCAAGGTTTGATTTGCGTTCTGATTTGGGACTACATTGTATTCAGTCAGAGGGTTGGCATTGCGTTTCCGGTCTGCGTTTGGGTATCTGTTTGGATTCGGGCTCTGCTATCCAGTTTGGATTTCGTCTGCTATTAATTCGAGGTAGGTGGCTTTCGGATTTGATCCGTGTGTTCAGCCTTGGGGAGTTTGGGTTCTGCAAATTAACTCCATGATTTGATCTTGTGTTTGTGTGTGGTTCATGTCTGTTTAATGCCATTTCAATGGTTTAAACCCCCAAGGTTGTTTTGTAAATGTGTGTGTTGATTTAGATTGGTTTTTGTGTCTCTGTTCGTGTTAAATTCGCCTCTGTTTTCTGAAATATTCGGCGTGTCCGAACTTCTGTCCGACCATTGAAGTTCGGACATGCCCTCCTACGCTCTGGATTTCTGAACTGTTTGATATGTCCGAACTTCCGTCCGAGCTTCTAAGTTCGGACGGGGTGCGAGGACGAGTCCGGCTTATAAGTTTCGAATGGTGTCCGAACTTGTAAGTCCGGACATAAGTTCGGACACCCCCTTTCTCATTCCTCTGTTTTTGCTTCGACTTGTGTCCGAACATTGATGTCCGGACACAAGCTCGGACACTCCGCGTACCTGTTTTCGTAAAACGTCCGAACATCCGTCCGAACATGGATGTTCGGACATCTCTGTCTCTGCTTCTGTTTTGAGTCTCGACTTGTGTCCGAACATCGATGTCCGGACACAAGTTCGGACAGGCTATTGTTTTGGCCATAACTTGCTCGTTTGAGCTCCGTTTTGACTTCCGTTTGCGGGGTTGGATTCCCCTTCTGATTTCCAAGCTATCTATGGGCTTTCTGGTGCCTTTGGTGCACATATGCTTATTTGTATTTAAGCTTCTGTTTTGGGACCTAGTTATCTCTGTGTCTGAGCCTTTGGATGGCTGGTTACGCTGTCTCGTAGCGCGCTATGTAGGATCCTTCTGTTCACGGGTGATGTTCCCCGTTCTGTTCACGGGTGTTTACACCTGTTCTGTTTACGAGTGAGGTTTCCTCGTTCTGTTCACGAGCTGGTTGCTCGTTCTGTCTGTATGCTGTGATCGCTAGTGTCCCACTCTGTTTTCTCTTCTGTCTGCTTCTGCTCTGTTTAGTCCCTTAGTGAATGGACTTCAGTTTCTGGTTTCTGACATGTTATGGATTCTTTGACTCCTTCTGATTTGTCAATATTCTGTAAATGTTTTGAGCATGCTGGTTGATGAAGTTGGTCATCTACTGGGCATAGTTGTGTGCTCATTCCCCTACTTCTAACGCTTTTGCAGATTGATTAGCGAGGATCGTCTCCCTCAGCTTCTGGAGTTTAGTTGCTTGTTATTTGCTCTTTGAGACCTTTGTATTGAATTTGAGCCTTTGGGCATATTTGTTAGCTTCCGCTTTGACATCTTTTGGTGGGTTTGTAATGACTTTTGGGATGTTACTACATCTTTGATTATACTTTATTTAAGTATTTCGTTTGGGCCTTATTTGTTTATCTGTTTAAGTTTGCTTATTAGAGCCTTGCGTTATTAGTAATAATACGCGGCGTGTAATACCCCTAACTCCTAGGCCAGTGTTTGGGGGTGTTACATTTAGTGGTATCAGAGCTCTGGGTTCTAATCTGCTGGGATTTTAAGTTAGCCAGTCAGTCAGAAATGTCAGTGTTAGTGTCTGAGTTTAACTGCTTGTGTTGGACTTTCAGAATGCCGCCAAGAAGAGCAAATAACCCTCCAGGAATGTGGCTGATGCTGTTCAGCAGTTTATGACGCAGCTCATGCAGACCATGGCTGCAGGGTGGACCAGCTGGAGGAGGACCAGCTGGCGGAGCAGGCCCAGCTGGGGCAGATGCTGGAGGGAGGAACGTGAAGGCGCTTCAGGAGTTCATGAAGCTGAAGCCGCCGTCGTTCGATGGGGCAGGAGACCCCCAGGTGGCCAGTCATTGGCTGTCAGAGGTGGAGGACTTGCTACGTGTGATGGGCTCAGAGGAGGAGCAGAAGGTGGACTTCGCCACCTTTCTGTTCAAGGCCGAAGCCAAGGAGTGGTGGAGGTCAGTTATGGGGAAGTTCCCACAGCCTTGGACGTGGGAGCAGTTCACTGGGGAGTTCAACAAACAGTTCTACCCCGACGTCTACAAGGATCAGCGCATTCTGGAGTATAACCGACTACGCCAGGGTCGGGACATGAGCGTTGAGGAGTACGTTCGTAAGTTCATCAGTCTGTCTAAGTTTGCACCTGAGCCTGACGAGCATAGGAAGGCCAGGAAGTTTGAGAGTGGCTTGAGGCCAGACATCCGTTCTGCTGTGACGCCCCTGCGTCACAAGACCTTCAGGGACGTTGCTGATGTCGCCCTGTTGGTAGAGGCCGACTTGAGGGGTCGCCAGTCTGGAGGGAAGGACCAGAAGAGGAAGCAGAGGTCCGATGAGAGCGATAGGAGGGATCAGTCTGCTTCTCAGAAGAAGCAGTCCACTGGAGACCGAGCTGGAGACCGCTCTGGGGACCGTTCGCGAGACAGAGGTGGTTCGTCTTCATCAGCTCCCGCTCCGAAGTGCCGGGTCTGCGGCAAGTTTCATAGAGGCCAGGACTGCTACAGGAAGTCTGGAGCCTGCTTCAAGTGTGGGTCCTTGGAGCATAGGATTGCTGATTGCCCTCAGGCTGAGAGGAGCAGGGGTAGTTCTGGAGGTAGAGCCGTTGGTCTGCTTCAGGGTCCAGAGATCGAGACCGGGCTGAGCAGAAGAAGCCCCAGGGCCAGGCCAGAGTGTACGCGATGGCTGGAGAGAGAGACCGATCGACTGACAGAGTTGTCACAGGTATTCTCCAGCTGTCTTCTCGTTCTGTTTTCTTGTTGTTTGACTCTGGAGCCACCCACTCTTTTATTTCTGCTGAGTTGTGGGTGAGCTCGGTTTGCCTGTTGTGCCTCTGGGTGTTGAGTGTGTGTGCATAGTCCATTGGTTAGGGACTCTTCTATGCTTGAATCTGTTGTAAGCTAGTCCTGTGTTAGTCAAGAATAGGATTCTGTTGCTACCTCATCCCGATGGAGATGACTTCTTTTGATGTGATTCTGGGCATGGATTGGCTTGCTGCGCACCATGCCCACATTGATTGTGCTGCTTCGAGAGTCACTTTGAGGAGCCGGGCCAGCCCCGTATTGTAGCAGGGAATGGACTCCGTGCTCGCCGCCAGTCATATCAGCGATGCAGGCGTTCCGCTTTCTGAGGAAAGGATGCCAGGGATATCTGTGCTACATCCCTGAGGTTCGCAAGGATGCGAAGTTGGAGGAGATTCCAGTAGTCAGAGACTTCCAGATGTGTTCCAGGATGACGTACCTGGGCTTCCCCCTGTTAGAGAGGTGGAGTTCTCGATCGAGCTCGCACCTGAGACTCAGCCGATTTCGAAAGCCCCATACCGGATGGCGCCTGCTGAGCTTAAGGAGTTGAAGGTCCAGTTGCAGGAGCTGCTGGATAAGGGCTTCATTCGCCCGAGTGTGTCGCCTTGGGGAGCACCAGTGTTGTTTGTAAAGAAGAAGGACGGTAGCATGCGGTTGTGCATCGACTACAGGGAGCTCAACAAGGTTACCATTAAGAATAGGTATCCTCTCCCGCGCATAGATGACTTGTTCGACCAGTTAGCAGGAGCTAAGGTGTTTTCGAAGATCGATCTGAGGTCCGGTTATCATCAGCTGAGGATTAAGGCAGACGATGTGCCTAAGTCCGCCTTCAGGACTCGTTATGGACATTACGAGTTCCTAGTGATGCCATTCGGTCTGACGAATGTGCCTTCTGTGTTTATGGACATGATGAACCGGGTGTTCAAGCCGTTTTTGGACCAGTTCGTTGTGGTGTTTATTGATGACATCTTGGTGTATTCCAAGAGTGCTGAGGAGCACGAGGAGCATTTGAGGACCGTTCTCCAGACTGAGGGAGAACGAGTTGTACGCGAAGCTGAAGAAGTGTGAGTTCTGGTTGGATCAGGTGGTGTTCTTGGGACATGTTGTCTCTAAGGATGGTATCTCCGTGGATCCGGAGAAGATTCGAGCTATTACTGAGTGGGCCAGGCCTACTAATGTCGGAGATATTCGTAGCTTCCTTGGATTGGCGGGCTATTACCGCAAGTTTGTGGAGGGCTTCTCCAAGTTGGTGATTCCGTTGACTCGTCTGCTTCAGAAGGATGTGAAGTTCGAGTGGAGCGATGCCTGTGAGCAGTGTTTTCTGGAGCTGAAGAAGAGGTTGACTACTGCGCCGATCTTGACTCTTCCAGAGGGGACCGAGGGCCTGGAGGTTTTCTGTGATGCGTCCCATAGGGGACTTGGGTGTGTCCTGATGCAGCAGGGGAAGGTGGTTGCATATGGCTCTCGTCAGCTTAAGCCATATGAGAAGAACTATCCGACCCACGATCTGGAGCTAGCTGCTGTGGTGTTTGCTCTGAAGATTTGGAGGCACTATTTGTATGGAGCAGCGTGCAAAGTCTATACGGACCACAAGAGCCTCAAGTATCTGTTCACTCAGAAGGAGTTGAACTTGAGGCAGAGGAGGTGGCTGGAGTTACTGCACGATTATGATCTGGAGATCCTCTACCATCCTGGTAGAGCGAACGTTGTGGCTGATGCGCTCAGTAGGAGGGGTCCGTCTGGGACCGTCTGTGCTTTGTCTGGTGTGCAGAGGTTAGCTCTGGAGTTGCAGCGCATGGGTATCTGGGTCGTCCGTCCAGAGAGGTCTGGGATGTTAGCAGCATTACCGATTCAGCCTACCTTGATCGACAGGATCAAGGCCAGTCAGAAGCTTGATGTCAGTTTGGGTAAGATCAGAGATGAGATAGCTGCGGGTCAGGAGTCTGAGTTCAGGGTTTCAGAGGACGGCTGTCTGAGGTTTCGAGACCGTGTCTGTGTGCCTGCAGATGACACTTTGAGACGTGAGATCATGCAGGAGGCTCATGGAGCTCCTTACTCGGTGCACCCAGGAGGTGTGAAGATGTACCGGGACCTACGTGAGACATTTTGGTGGAGCAACATGAAGAGGGACATTTCTGACTTTGTATCCAGATGTCGGACCTGTCAGCAGGTCAAGGCCGAGCATCAGAGACCAGCTGGTTTGCTTCAGCCTCTTCCCGTTCCGGAGTGGAAGTGGGAGAGCGTCGGTATGGACTTTGTTATGGGACTGCCTAAGACTCCGAGGGGTTTTGATGCAGTTTGGGTCATTGTGGACCGGCTCACGAAGAGCGCTCACTTCCTACCTGTCAGGAAGACCTTCAGTTTGCACCGTTTGGCTCAGTTGTACGTGGATGAGATTGTGTGTCTACATGGGGTTCCTGCTTCGATTGTGTCTGACAGAGATCCGAGGTTTGTGTCCAGATTCTGGCAGAGTTTGCATCAGGCTATGGGGACGAAGTTGTCTTTCAGTTCAGCTTATCATCCTCAGTCAGATGGTCAGACAGAGAGGACGAATCAGGTCCTTGAGGACATGCTCAGAGCATGTGTGTTGGACTTTGGGGGCAGTTGGGATCAGCATGTTGCATTGATTGAGTTCGCCTATAATAACAGCTTTCAGACCAGTATCGGGATGGCTCCGTTTGAGGCCTTATATGGCAGGAGGTGCAGATCACCCATCTGTTGGGATGATCTGAAGGAGAGAGTGTGATTGGTCCAGACTTGGTTCAGGATGCTGTGGGCAAGATTCAGTCTATCAGGGAGCGTCTGCTTGTGGCTCAGAGTCGTCAGAAGAGTTACGCCGATCAGAGGAGACGACCTCTAGAGTTTGAGGTGGGCGACCATGTGTATCTGAGGGTTTCTCCAGTTCGAGGAGTCATCCGGTTTGGGAAGAGAGGCAAGCTTAGCCCTCGTTTTGTGGGTCCTTTCGAGATCCTAGAGAGGATCGGACCGGTTGCTTATCGTTTGGCCCTGCCTCCGTCTTTAGCCGCAGTGCATAATGTGTTCCACGTTTCTATGCTGAGGAAGTATATTCCGGACCCATCTCATGTGATCGACTTCAGACCGCTTCAGTTGAGGGAGGACTTCACGTTTGAGGCAGTTCCTTCGAGGATTCTAGCGCGGGATGTCCGCAAGCTCAGGAGTAAGACCATGCCCTTGGTGAAGGTGCAGTGGTCGGGTCAGTCCGAGGAAGAGGCGACCTGGGAGGTCGAAAGCGAAGTGCGTTCTAAGTTTCCCACCCTTTTCGAGCAGTAGGTATGTTTTAATTTCGAGGACGAAATTCTTTTAAGGGGGAGGTGATGTTATAACCCAAGATTTGGTTATTATTTTATTTCGTGCAACGTTGCCTTATGATGAGATATTTCATTACTCAGGACAAGGAAGTCCATTCTAATTAAGCTGGGGACGAGGAAGTCTTTTTTTCTTTCTCATTTGATTTTCTGGTGAGATTAATTCCTTAATTATTTTATTTCCTTCCCTCTTAATTATTACTCTCGCTTCTAACTTCTAATCACGTTCTCACGATCTCCCTTATGCTCCTCTTCTCTCAGTTGGAAACCCTCAACCTTCTCTCTTCTCTCTCTCAAAATCTCGTTCTGTTCAATCCCTTCTAGTTTGGCTGTTCGTGGTTCTTCGTCGAATCTCGCTATAGATTGTGTGCTGTTGCGAAATCCGGTTCTGAGTAAGGTAATCCGCATTGTCCTTCCTCTTCAATTCTGAATTTGGGAAGTTTCTTTTGTCTGAATCCCTCCTCTGCAATCTGATTAGGAACCCGTTTGTGTTCCGTTTCCCTGTCGATTCCTCTGCTGTGGGCTGGTTCGTTGTTCGTGACTGTCGGATTCAGGTGAGGATCGTGTTACAGTCTGGTTTGCAGTTTCAATTTCAAGGTTTGATTTGCGTTCTGATTTGGGACTACATTGTATTCAGTCAGAGGGTTGGCATTGCGTTTCCGGTCTGCGTTTGGGTATCTGTTTGGATTCGGGCTCTGCTATCCAGTTTGGATTTCGTCTGCTGTTAATTCGAGGTAGGTGGCTTTCGGATTCGATCCGTGTGTTCAGCCTTGGGGAGTTTGGGTTCTGCAAATTAACTCCATGATTTGATCTTGTGTTTGTGTGTGGTTCATGTCTGTTTAATGCCATTTCAATGGTTTAAACCCCCAAGGTTGTTTTGTAAATGTGTGTGTTGATTTAGATTGGTTTTTGTGTCTCTGTTCGTGTTAAATTCGCCTCTGTTTTCTGAAATCGGCGTGTCCGAACTTCTGTCCGACCATTGAAGTTCGGACATGCCCTCCTGCGCTCTGGATTTCTGAACTGTTTGATATGTCCGAACTTCCGTCCGAGCTTCTAAGTTCGGACGGGGTGCGAGGACGAGTCCGGCTTACAAGTTTCGAATGGTGTCCGAACTTGTAAGTCCGGACATAAGTTCGGACACCCCCTTTCTCATTCCTCTGTTTTTGCTTCGACTTGTGTCCGAACATTGATGTCCGGACACAAGCTCGGACACTCCGCGTACCTGTTTTCGTAAAACGTCCGAACATCCGTCCGAACATGGATGTTCGGACATCTCTGTCTCTGCTTCTGTTTTGAGTCTCGACTTGTGTCCGAACATCGATGTCCGGACACAAGTTCGGACAGGCTATTGTTTTGGCCATAACTTGCTCGTTTGAGCTCCGTTTTGACTTCCGTTTGCGGGGTTGGATCCCCTTCTGATTTCCAAGCTATCTATGGGCTTTCTGGTGCCTTTGGTGCACATATGCTTATTTGTATTTAAGCTTCTGTTTTGGGACCTAGTTATCTCTGTGTCTGAGCCTTTGGATGGCTGGTTACGCTGTCTCGTAGCGCGCTATGTAGGATCCTTCTGTTCACGGGTGATGTTCCCCGTTCTGTTCACGGGTGTTTACACCTGTTCTGTTTACGAGTGAGGTTTCCTCGTTCTGTTCACGAGCTGGTTGCTCGTTCTGTCTGTATGCTGTGATCGCTAGTGTCCCACTCTGTTTTCTACTTCTGTCTGCTTCTGCTCTGTTTAGTCCCTTAGTGAATGGACTTCAGTTTCTGGTTTCTGACATGTTTATGGATTCTTTGACTCCTTCTGATTTGTCAATATCCTGTAAATGTTTTGAGCATGCTGGTTGATGAAGTTGGTCATCTACTGGGCATAGTTGTGTGCTCATTCCCCTACTTCTAACGCTTTTGCAGATTGATTAGCGAGGATCGTCTACCCTCAGCTTCTGGAGTTTAGTTCATATGTTATTTGATCCGTTTGAGACTTTGTATTTGAATTTGAGCCTTTGGGCCTCTTCTGTTAGCTTTTGCTTTGATATCCGTTTTGGTGGGTTCTGTAATACTTTTGGGATGTTACGACATCATTTGATTATACTTTATTTAAGTATTTCGTTTGGGCCTTATTTGTTTATCTGTTTAAGTTTGCTTATTAGAGCCTTGCGTTATTAAGTAATAATACGCGGCGTGTAATACCCCTAACTCCTAGGCCAGTGTTTAGGGGTGTTACATTACACTTGGCTCTAAGGCCTACAATTCACATACTAATCCTCAAATACTCAAAACTTCATGAACTTCCAAACTAGTACATTAGTTTGGGTTCTTTTATTTGTTTACCCATTCTCATTATCCCAATGCATTAAATTTACCATCCAAGAAAGAATTCTTACCTTAAGCTCTTATTTCCTTCTTTCTTCTTCATTTCTCCTTCTTCTCTCTTTCTTGCCCAAATCGGCCATATGGGGAATGGAGTTACCAAACTCCATTCCCATCACCCAAAGCACATAAAACAAGTGCAATTAAACTACTAATCCTTAAATTAATGCTAATTCATTTAAAGTGTTAAAACACAATTTCTAGGGTTTACCTTTTGAAGCTTTTAAGAGGGGTTTTAGCCCTTGGTTCAAGAAGGTGAATCCACCACCATTGCAAGGTTGATATTATGCTCAAAAGAGAGAGAAAACAAGGCATTACAAAGAGGCAAAAATCGGTTATGAAGCAAGGTGGAGAAAACATGAGTTTTTCATGTAGATTTTTACCTTGTTGGAAAGAGGAGACTCCAAGCTCCATCATGGTGTGCTTTTCTCTTTGAATGGGGAAAACCCATGGAGATGAAACTCATCCTTTTCGAATTTTGAAAGGAGAGAATGATAGAGGAGAATGAGGGGATTACAAATATGTAATTATTTTTGTGATTGGAGCTCAAATGTGGCTTGAGCATGAGGTAGAAGGAGGAGCTTCCATGGTTGTAGAGGGGGAGCTCAAATCGCAGCCAGAGGAAGGAGAAGAGAGGGAGTACGGTGGGGTAGAAAGAAATGGGAGAGAGAGAAGAAAAGTGAGAGGTGAGAGAGTATGTAGGGTACTTTTACCTTTGTCACTTTATTTGCCTTTTGCTCTCTTATTTAATTAGCTAGTTACATGTGTGTGTGTGAGGGGTTATTTGGCTAGTAAAAACCGGCCCCCATATAGTATAATAGCTGGAGCGTTTTTTCCGTCTTTTACAGGAAACGCTCGTTATTTTCCCCAGTTTAGATACCGTTCACTAACCGGGCCCGTTTTCCGGAATTCTCTCGTTTAATTATTTTTTTTATTAGTTATTAAGCTTCCATAAATGCTTACTAATTATTATTTAATGATTTATAATTTTTACGGGTCCGTTTGACTACTTAAAGTCACGTTTCCGGGTTACCTCGAAAAACGCGCTTTAATGTTCGTTAGTGTTTTTAATCCATTTTGAGGATCCGTTTTCTTCGGGATTTGTTCCCTCATATTTATTTAGACTTAATTAAGCCTTTAGAATCCTTATAATACGCTAACCGAGGTCTCATACCTCCTATGGTTATTTAACGCTTATTTAGCGTTTTTCGCTCTTTAAGCATTTCTTCATTTCTTTTGGATTTATTTTTCCTCACCAATATTACTTAGGCGCCATTAGGCCTTTAATTGCGTATTAGATTAATCTTAATCCCTATATTTAAGTTCGGGGTATTTCAATATGATCATTCATTAACAACATCAGTATCAAAGAAATAATCCCATATCCTTGTTACTACACTGCAGGAAAAAATAGTGAACCATTATATATATGTTTCCACAGAAGAAGCATGTAATTTTGCTACTGTTTCTTTTTCCGATGTTGGCTTAACAGGGAGAGATCCCATTAATAAATTTCCAAAGATTCAGCTTGACTCCTAGAGAGCAATCAGATGTGATGAGCTTTGAAAGAATTCTGTGGCTAGGTTTAATCCTAGAGAAAGAACCACAACGTTCAACATCCTGGAGCACAATGTATGCAGATTTGACAGAGAAGATTTTATCTTTTGAGTAATGCCAAACCCAACAATCCAAAAAATTTCTCTTAATGGGAATAGAGTTGATGACCTCAACATAGGAGGCGATGAGATAAGATTGAACGAGCGAGGTCTAGCAATCCATAGGGACTTCCAAATAAGAGTATTATAACCCATTTCCAATCATTCTGGTAGAGCCTTTTATTAGCACATCAATGTTGTTGATCATAGCTTTCCAAATAGACTGTCTTTCTTACCGGGGTTAACATCCATGATATTGCAGCAAGGGAAGTACAAATGCTTAAGATCAGTAGCCACTAGAGAAATTACAAGACCTCCAAAGATGTTTAGCAATAAGAGCTCTGTTGAAGTTCTTAATAGATTTGAACCCTAACCCTCCTTTATCAATTTTTTTTACAGATGTTGGACCATTTAGACCAGCGCATTTCTTTTGAATAAACTTTTCCTCCGCACTAGAAAGAAGCAAAGATAGAATCAAGTTTAGCTATAATACCTTGAGGAAGCGAGAAGAGAGACATTGTGAAAATATGTATATCTTGAAGCACACTGGTTATGAAAACTAATCTAGCTACTTGGGACATCGGTTTAGACCAGATTGTGATTCCTTTTTTTACTGAAATGATTAATTAGGTATTCCAAAAGGTCTTGCTTATTCCTACCCACTTTAAGAGAAAGGCCTAGGTATTTTGTCAGGGAGGGAAATTCTTGGACATCAAAGATTGTTGCTATCTAGTTTTTATGGAAGGATGAAGCTTCTTGTAAAAGATCAAATCACGCTTGTCTAGCTTGACTTTGTGGCCAGAGGCAAGGAGGAAGCGTTGGATAATGTGATTAAGATTTGAAGCATTGGAAGCTGAGTTGTGCCGTAGAAAATGAAGTCATTAGCAAAGGCTAGATGAGTGATAGATAGGATCAAAGTTGAGACCTTACTCATTCTAAAATCTACCTTGTCTGTTAGCAAGGTTTATGGATCTAGAAAGAGCCTCTTGAACAAGAATAAATAGGAAATGGGAAAGAGGGTCCCCTTGCCTAATCCCTCTTTCCTGGTTGAAAAAGGTACCTGGGGCACCAGTGATAATAATTGAACATCTTACTAATTTAACATAAGTCATTGTCGGAATAAGCCAATTTAGTGGAAAACCTATAGAATTAAGAATGTTTCCATGAAATGCCATTCTAATCTGTTATAGGCTTTACTTAGATCAACTTTTAAAGCAAACAAAATATCTGGTTTTTGTAGCTTGACATTTAGCCAAAAAAGTGATGCATCTCTCTTGCTAGAATCACATTATTAGTCACGAGTCTACCTTAAACATACCCTGCCCGGTTCTTCGAGATAACAGATGGAAGAATAGAGGAGACATTGTTGGCTAATACTTTTGAAGCAATTTTGTAAACGAAATTGCAAAAAGCTAAAGGTATGTACTTATCAATAGAAACAACCGCTTGGATCTTTGGGATTAAGGAAATAAAATATTCATTAATGAGATTACGCATACAATTACCTTTGAGAATTAGCATGATAGTTTCGGTGACCTGGTTGCCAACAGTAGACCAGTATGTTTTGAAGAACTTTCCGTTGAAACCATTAGGGCCAAGAGACTTATGTGAACCAAGTTACTTTATAGCATCAACTATATTCATCTCGGTATAACGAGAATTGAGGCTGGCAATGTGGTTTTCAGAAATACTTCGCTTGATTGAAGCAAAGAGAAGAGTGTCAAAAGAAGAACCAGATGAGGAAAATAGCTCTTGAAAATAATTCCTAGAGATGGATTCCAACTGAGGCCAAGAGTAGACCATCTTCCCCTACTGATTCCAGTAATTTTATCACCATCTTTGAGCCAATAGACTCTAGATCTTTGTCTTCACCAACATTCTTCTTTTAAAACTAACAGTTCAATTTCCAACATGAGCCTAGATCTGTGATTATTAACCCCAAGGATAAGGGAAGAGAAGACAAACTAGCTAGTTCTCTCTTTTTAGCACTAATTTTCCAAAGAATTTTCTTGATATACAAATCTTTCTAAGTTTGCATCTTATCAGAAAAGAGATTAAGTTTCTAAGTCAAGGACAGATTACTGAAACCCCAAATCTCATTAACAATACATTTAGGATCCCAGCACCAGAAGTTTTCATATATGGAAATATGAGCAGAAGATTTGTGAAGCCCAAATAATCTGATAAACAATGGACAATGATTTGACCTTTCTCTAGGAAGGTGCTCCACCGAAAGGTTAGGGAAAAGAGAAAAACCTTCTGAACTGTTGAACACTCTATTAAGTCTGCTAGTCGAATTACCTTCATCAATTTGAAAGTTAGTGCACATAGAGGGTTCCTAAAAAAACCCACATCATGCAGATCACTTTTCTTGATTTCTTCTTTGAAAGGTCTCATGTGCTTATCTTTCCTTTTCCTTCCACCTATCTTTTCATCAGCTGAAAGAATCTGGTTAAAATCTTCAGCAACAATCCAAGGACCACTCGCTTGCCTTTTAAGAGTTTCAAGAAACTTCCAAGAGAGATGCTTAAGGATCTAGTTATTCCAACCATAGAAACCCGTAAACGGAAATGAGGTACCACCAACAAAGTTGATTACATCAGCAATATGGTGAGAGGAGCAGTTAATAATATTCACACCTAGATCCAATTTCCACATAAGATCAAGATCTTCACTTTTTACAGTACTTTCAACAGCCTTCCCATTATAGAGAGGAAATCTCACAAAGAACATATCCTTATCAAGTTAAGATCTGCTGATCTCAATGAGGAAAACAAAATCTGGTCTAAACTTCCTGAAAAGTCTAGAAAACTGCGGTGAGGTGACCCAAGCCTGTGCAGTTTAGACGTCAATGGAATTGGCAGCCTTGCATATATCCAAAGTTTGCCTGATCAAGGATGTCTTTCAAGGTTGAAGAGTCATAAACTTCAGTCTCTTGGAGTTGAGAAGTAGCCACCTGAGATTTCAACGTTTTGGAATTCCTTTTGTTTGGAGATTGAACTGATTTTTTAAGGATGTTGATCCAATAACAAAATTTTCCTTTACCCAGTCGTTGACTAAGGAAATATTCCTTAGATTCAGAGACTTTATCTTTCCCTTTTCTAAAGGCTTCATCTTCTTCCATTATCTGGTTGATTGAGAGGTTAATATTAGAAACATCCTCAGCAATAGAAGAGCTGTAATTTTTCTTCTTAATAGATGCTTCTTTGAATTTAGACAAAGCAAGTTTCCAATCATCCATTTGATAAAAGGATCTTTTAACAGATTGATCAGCCTGAGTGAGAAAGTCTTGGAGGGAGATCACTTTTCCAAATCCTAGGGAACATTTGGGGTTATAGGAGGAGGGAAAGTTCAGAAGGAATTACAAGAGGAGAATTTTGAAGGTTCGATGGGAGGCAATATTTGTTGGTTTGAATAGCAGGAACAACAATGGGATCATTTCCAGTCTGATGTAAGGTTGCAGGAACATGTAGCTGATGAGTCGAGGGGGCCTGATCATATGAGGTTTGAAGGTCATGAAGGGAAGGTGGTTCAGTGGAAGGGTTAACCAAAGGGGGGTGGGGAGTTGGCCCATTGAAGAAAAATTCCACCAACAACAGCAATCTCAAATCTCTTTATGAGAGAATCATATTTATCCACTTCAGTGTTTTCCAAAACTTCAGTATTAATAGGCTCCACAAAGTGGTCCAGAAGAAATTAATTTGTCACATCTGATAAAGACCCAGCATATTCAGATCTAATTTAGGGCCCATACCTCTCGAGCTCCTTGGTCTTTTTTTCTTTTATGCATACATTCTAGGATCATGTGTCTGGCACACCTGTAGCAAAGATGAGGTAGGTTGTCGTAAGATACCCTACATATATAATCTTTACCTTGATTGGTCACCACTAGCATCATGCATAAAGGCTCTTGAATTTTTATTTCAACATAGATTCTAAGAGTTTTGAAGCCAATGGGTTGACTCTATTACAACTGAAAAATCTCCCTATTTTGTTCCCAAACTAGCAGCCGAAGTCTTGTTAAATAGAGAAATAGGGAGGGGTCAATAGGCATAGTGACAAGCAACTAATTTTGGTCATTCCAAGGGCCGTTTAGAAGAATGGTTTGAGTGTCTGATTCAGCCGATAACAAGAAGATGAACTTGTTGGTACCTATTTCATTCACTTTAAGATAGGACTTCAGTTTCCAAAGGTGAAGGAGGACATTTTGTAAGGCTTTGGCTAATATTTTGTGGGGGGTGCCATAAAAGACCAAATAAAGCTTTACGTAACTCAAGGGAAGAGGTCCCCAAAAGGAGGTTATCTCCATCCAATCATTCCTACTCTGGTGGGTGGATCTTCAAGTCCTCACAGCTTTTGATAATATTCTCCATAATACCAGGATTCCACAAAGGATGGAACCAGATGGAAATCTTACCACTGACAATAAAGGCAGGTCGTAATGAGTAAGAGCAATAGAAATGAGGTTTCACTAAAGAAAGTGGAAGCTGGGGAAAATTCAGACAGGGAAGGGCTCACACAAAAGGAGGGCAAATGAGAAAGACAAAGAAAAAATGTACACAAGTTTAAAGTTGGGATACAGAGGCAATTGAGCACTATTGGTGAAATACCCCTAAATTAATTTAAATTAATTTAGGGGATTTCTTTCATTAAACCTTTAATAATACTATTAAGTATTAAATTATTGTATGGAATTATGAGTATTAATATTATATGGAATTATGGAAATTATTTTAGGGGATTCCTCCTATTTAACTCTAAAGAATACAATTAACTATTTACTTATTATATATCATTATTAGTATTATGAATTTAATAACAAGATTTATAAGTCAATAAATCTTGGAAAAATTCCTAGACACTCCAATTATATTATAAAGATTTTAGAAATATTGGGAGCATTGATTTGGAACATAAAAGTCAATATAAAATCCTAGAAACCTTAAAGCTTATTACGCCTTGCTAGGGTTGACTTTTTGAGAATGGTCAAACTAGCACATGAAACCTATACCAATAAAAAGGTTATGGAAAACCATAAAGATCGATAAAAAGAACGTCAAAAACGGATCATCCTAGCCAAAGTTATGCTAGATTGAAGTTTAGAGTCAAATTTGAAACCTGCCACGTGTCAATCAGTCACATACCGCCCATACTTAGCTTAAAAATCGGAACTTCCAGCAGTGATTTTACCCTAACTTTATACGGTTATATCTCACTCATCTCTCAATATTTTTCAATGGAGTCTTCTCCATTCTCTTCTCCTACAATTACTCTTTCCAACCATAACTCATACATAACCTACATCATTCTACATCGACGGGAAAATCGATCTAAAGTTGCCTCCTTGCGAATTCATAACCCAGAATTCCAGTTTTTACTGAAATCAGGTAAACTTCGTCTCGTCATAACTTCTTCGTTTCTCATCCAAATTTCGTGTTATTTAGCTTGTTTTCAAGATCTAAAATTCCTCTACAACTTTTATGTTAATGACAAAGGCTGATTCGTAACCAGTAGGTGTTGTAGAAATATGCGACTACTTCTTCAACCTAGGCAGTGTACCTAGTCGTTTTACGGGATAGTGGATTTGTGGGGTGTCGAACTCTTGGGGACCTTGCTGTGATTTAACTGATAGTGAATTTTAATTGAGAATTCTAATTAGACTACTGAACAGAAACTTATCATTTTTTTGAGAGAAATTGTGGTTCAGAACTTAATGTAAATAAAACAGTAGAAAAGACAATTAATTAAACAGATTAATATTAGCAGTTATGAAACTCTTTTGTTTTTAAAGAAGCATCCCGGGTTTGTTTTGCTCACCTATTTTACTCAATTATATTATTGTAGACTTCCCCACTTAAGCAATAAACTCAAGAACCTTAATTAGTTTATTGACCGTTCCCTGTCTAATAAACCCTGATTAATTTAAATAACAAGCGCAATACCTTGTTCAAGTTATTAATAAATTAATCGCATTATTAATAATTCCTATTGGAGACTGGTTAACCTATAGGTGAAAACTCACTTCTAGTCGTTGACCTGTTTTGACTTCTCTTGTCTAGAATCTTGTCTCAGCACTGCATTTTGACAAGAACCTACAAATATCACTTTAATAAATGGCCTAAATATTAAAGCGCATTAAGGAGGAGAATCAAAATATTGCTTGAACAGATTTTATTAGAAAGTCTACGTAACACAGTTTAGTAAAATAAGCTTACTTTTCAACCCGGGAGCTAAGGTTTTTACTCAGACATAATTATACAAACGGACGTCGTAAATATGACAGCCATTAAAATAGATTACAGTTGAAGAAAAGGAAGAGCTGCATTCGCTGGCGCTGGAGTGGAGTTTTATGTGGAAGCAGTGTGATTTTGGGAGAGAACGTGAGTAATAAAGAGAGAAAGCTTGGGGCAATTGTGCGCAGGTTTTTTCTGATGCAGTAGCAGTCTTTATATAGAGGAGAGGAAGAAGAAGATCCGTACGAATTTGTTTGCCGGTTGATTGCTTCTCTAATTGAGGGGGACAGAGACAAACGCAGTAGATAGATAAAGATTGATTGCTCATTAATGCAGGCAGTGGACGAGTGGACGAAGTCGGCGAACGCAATTTGCAGACGGCGAGCGAGGAAGAAGAAGATAAGCTCGCCAACATTTATACACGACCGCTTGATAACTTGCGGTCCCCTCTGTGTTGTCCCCAATTAACCAGCGGTTCAATGTGTCTCGTCCGCCTAATGAGGAGGCGGTAGCCTCTCTTCTTTTCCGCCTGAAAGAAGGCGGTAGTATATGCCACGTCCGCCCATTATTAGGCGGTACTCTCTTGTGTGTCCGCCAGGCGGTTGCGCCTCTCTAGACCGCCAGATACGAGGCGGTACTCTCTTGTTCCGCGAGGCGGTTGCGCCTCTCTAGACCGCCAGATACGAGGCGGTTGCCTCAGCCTCGTCCGCCCGGCGGTTGCTCGTGTGACGTCCGCCACTTAGGGGGCGGTTGCACCAGTCCACCGCGTGCCTCTCGCGTGCCTCTGTTTGACTGGCTCTACATTCTTCGTTATAAGTCCGTTTTCTGAGCCGTTTGCGTCTATGTGTTCGTCTCTTTATCTACTTTACTCCCAGCTTGGTTTTCCTCATGTTTGAACAATAAATTTGTGAGATAAACAATAAAACATAAACCAGAGGAAAATTAACCGAAGTGGAGAAATGAGCAAGAAAAGTGCTAATATTATATAAAATACACCTATAAATCATGCTCATTTGGACACTTATCACACCCCCACACTTATCTTTTGCTTGTCCTCAAGCAAATCTTTCTGACATAATGTTTAAACAAGTTAAACAGACAATAATCAAGTAAGGAGAGCACAGAAGAGGTAATTGCCAATCTTTTCAGATTTTTAAAAGGGTACTAATAACAATAATTTTACTAGATATATTTCTCTATTTCTGAGAATAACTCTGTAGTCCTTTAAAAGAAAGAGAAGCAGTACCATGGAATTCTGCTTTTAACCCTGAGCCAATCCACCATTTTCTTTCACATTTCCTTGAACGACAAGGGGCATGAAGTAAAATCTTATTCCATTATACCTTTCAATGCCACATACTCATGATCCATAATGACGATTTTTTCATTTTAGTACCGAATGCACAGATACTTCATTTTTTTTAAGTTCATTTTTTCACCTCAGACTTTTCTCTCCACCCTTGTAGCGGTTTTGGGTCTACTATCCCAGATACCGAGTACCTTAGGTAGCCGGGTGATGAAGCACCCCTAAGAACTTAATAACCGAGTGGACGAGGCCTGTTTAGGATCAGAATATGCCTGTTTGGATCAGAGGAGTACCTTGCCTTGTTCTTTTTCCACCATTTCTTTCTAAATCAAATCCAGGCTCAAAGTCAAAACAAAACATTCAAATGATAATTTCCTCAGAATTTTTTAGTAAGGAGCAGAGTGTTTTTTTTTTTGTGTACCCTTTAAACCTGTTAATACCAGCATTACTCCCTCTATGGCTCCTTCTTTGATTATTAATCACTTAACAAATTTAAACACAGTGTCGAAAAGAACTTAAACTTAAGAGCAAGCTTTTGATTATTCTCTCCCCCACACTTGAACCAAAGCAATGCCCTCATTGCATAGAAAGAATTAAAATAACAGGGCATGCAAACTAGCTGGGTAATGATCAAAAAGCATGGTAATAAGAGATATTTAAATTTAAAGAGCAAGGTATGGATAGTGTACTCCCTAGAGTTATGCAGAATATGTAGAGTAGCTCCCCCACACTTGAGTTCAGCTGTCGGAATGTAAGATGTTCCTGTAATAATATTCTAAACAGCCAGAAGAACTCAAGTTAATTCTCCTCGTTCTCTCTTCTTTCTTTTTATTTCACTCTTTTTTTTTTGCATAAATAAAATACAGAATATAAATACAATACAGATTAAAAAGATAGATAGTAGGGTGCCTCCTACCAAGCTGCCCTTCTTTAAGGTCTTTGGCTAGACCGTACCTCATTGATTTAAGTTGTAACTGGTTCTTTGAAAAGAAGCGCAGAAGCTTCTTCGTTATCCAACGTGTTTCCCATATACAATTTTACGAGCTCCATTGACTTTAAATGATCCACCCTTCTTATTGTCCAATTCCACCGCTCCATAAGGGGAGGTAGATATTATTTTAAATGGTCCAGACCAGAAGGATTTTAACTTACCTGGGAAGAACTTTAGTCGGGAATTATAAAGGAGGACATAATCTCCCACTTTGAAGTCTCGCTTGGCAATCATTTTATCGTGCCAACGCTTGGTCCTCTCCTTATAAATCACTGCATTTTCATATGAGTTGTACCTTAGTTCTTCCAGTTCTGTCAACTGGAACTTTCTTCTTTCACCGGCTTTTTGTAGATCGAAGTTCAACACCTTTAGAGCCCAATAAGATTTATGCTCTAATTCCACAGGCAGGTGACATGCCTTCCCAAAAACCAGTTTGTAGGGAGACACGCCGATAGGTGTTTTGAAGGCAGTACGGTATGCCCAGAGTGCATCATCCAATTTAATGGACCAATCCTTTCGAGAAGAGCTCACCGTCTTCTGCAGAATCCATTTCAGCTCTGTTTGTTATCTCTGCCTGACCATTCGTTTGAGGATGGTATGGTAGAGCAACCTTATGGCGGACTCCATATTTTTTCAGGAGAGCATCAAATTGGCGATTGCAGAAATGAGAACCACCATCACTGATTATTGCTCTTGGAACACCGAATCGACTGAAAATGTTTTCTTTATGAACTTCATCACAACTTTACCATCATTAGTAGAGCAAGCAAGGGCTTCCGCCCATTTAGAAACATAATCGACTGCTACTAAGATGTATAAATTTCCAAATGAATTTGGGAAGGGTCCCATAAAATCAATCCCCCAAACATCAAATAATTCAACCTCTAGCATATTGTTTAAGGGAAGTTCATTACGGCGAGAAATATTACCTTGCCTTTGACACCGATCACAAGTAGACACAAAAGCATGACAGTCTTGTGAAGGGTGTTCCAATAGAAACCGGATTCAAGTACCTTTGCAGCTGTACGGGTTGCACCGTGATGTCCGCCGGTTTCTCTAGAATGGCAATGGAGAAGAATGTTTCTGATTTCTGTCTCTGGGACACATCTCCTGATAATACCATCTGCACAGATTTTGAAAAGAAATGGATCATCCCATAAATAATGCTTGACAATAGAAAAGAACCTTTTTCTCTGCTGATAAGTCATATCAGCTGGGATGATCTTTGTAGCCAGATAATTTGCAATGTCGGCAAACCAAGGGTCTCTTGCCGTTTGAATTGTGAAAACTGCCTCGTCCGGGAAAAATTCATTGATGGGTCTCTCGTCCTCTGGTCCCTCCATTCTGGATAAGTGGTCAGCCACGACATTCTGGATACCTCTCTTATCCCTTATCTCGATGTCGAATTCTTGTAAGAGAAGTATCCATCTTATCAACCTTGGTTTTGCATCTGCTTTGGCAAATAAATACTTAAGAGCAGAATGATCAGTATGAATAATGACCTTACTACCCAATAAATATGAACGAAATTTATCCAAAGCGAAGACGACTGCCAGTAATTCTTTTTCGGTGGTGGCATAATTTTTCTGAGCATCATTTAAAGTGCGGCTTGCATAATAAACTCTCAGAACCTTATCTATTTTCTGGCACAAAACCCCCACCGCATAATCACTGGCGTCACACATAATTTCAAAGGGTTGTGACCAATCGGGTGATACAACAATAGGAGCAGAGACAAGTTTTTCTTTCAACAAATTAAAAGCTGCTAAACATTCATCAGAAAAATGAAATTTAGCATCTTTAGTCAGTAAAGTGCAGAGAGGCTTAGAAATCTTGGAAAAGTTTTTGAATCGTCTGTAAAAACCTGCATGTCCAAGAAAACTTCGAATACCTCTGACAGTAGTAGGAGGGGGAAGTTTTTCTATTACCTCGATTTTAGCTCGGTCTACCTCAATACCTTTGGAAGACACGTTATGTCCTAGCACGATTCCTTCACGAACCATGAAGTGACATTTCCCAGTTCAGGACTAGATTTGTGTCTTCACACCTGGCCAAAATAAGATCAAGATTCTCCAGGCAAGTATCAAATGTCGAACCAAAAACAGAGAAGTCATCCATAAAGACTTCTATACATTTTTCAATGTAATCAGAGAAAATAGCCATCATGCACCGTTGAAAAGTAGCTGGTGCATTACATAATCCAAATGGCATTCTTTTATAAGCGTATGTTCCATAAGGACAGGTAAAAGTAGTTTTATCCTGGTCTTCTGGAGCAATTGGGATCTGAAAATATCCGGAATAGCCATCTAGAAAACAATAATAGTCCTGACCTGCTAACCTTTCCAGCATTTGGTCAATAAAAGGTAAGGGAAAGTGATCCTTACGTGTGGCGGTATTCAATTTCCTGTAGTCTATACAGACTCTCCAACCGGTAGTGGTGCGTTGAGGAATCAACTCACCTTTCTCGTTGGGAACTACAGTTATTCCGCCCTTCTTGGTACCACCTGCACTGGGCTTACCCATTTGCTATCTGAAATTGGATAGATAATGCCAGCGTCAAGTAGTTTTATTACCTCTTTCTTGACCACCTCTTTAAGAACGGGGTTTAGACGCCTCTGTGGTTGTGCTAAAGCCCTGAAATCATCTTCCATGTAAATTCGATGAGAGCACAGAGATGGGCTTATTCCTTTGATATCCGCTATTGACCAACCGATAGCGGTTTTATGACGGCGTAGCACCCCTAAAAGTTCCTCCTCCTGCACATCTGTCAATTTAGAAGAAATGATAACTGGTAGATCAGATGGCTTTTTTAGAAAGGCGTATTTTAAATGAGGAGGAAGAGGTTTCATTTCGACTGTAGGTGCTTTTTCGATGGATGGCTTGGGTCTGTCTGCGTTTCGTTCTACTGGCTCGAATTTTGGTCGGTAGGATTGGAAATATGGCTTATGTTTGTTTAACTCTTCAGCCATGAAAGCAATATCGGGATTTTCGTCCTCAGCTTCACAAGATGCCATAAGACATCTTTCCAGAATTGTTTCTTCGTCTCTGCTGAGGAACGTCTCCTGTACTAAAGAGTCAATAGTGTCAATAGAAAAACAGTTTTGTGTACAGAAGGATGCTTCATGTTCCTGGTCATGTCAAAAACTACCTGCTCATCATGAAGCCTTAAAATTATTTTTCCTCCTTCAACATCAATTAAAGTTCTCGCAGTTCTCATAAAAGGTCTACCTAAGATTAGTGGGACATCTTTATCTTCCTCAATGTCTATAACAATGAAATCAGCGGGGAAAATAAACTTGCCAACAGAAACCACTAAATCTTCAATTTTTCCTTCGGGGTGAATTATGGAACGATCAGCTAGTTGGAGCTGAACAGGAGTAGGAGAGCATTGACCTACGCCTAATTTCTTGAATATAGATAAAGGCATTAAATTAATGCTAGCTCCTAAATCGCATAACCCGTTACCACAATTTATGTCTTCAATTGCACAAGGAATGATAGGGAGACCTGGATCTCCCAACTTCAGTGGTAGCTTTTTAAGAGTACTGCAGAAACTCTTTCGGTTAGTTTCACACGTGTCATTTTCCTGTAAAGATCGCCTGTTAGACAAGATATCTTTCATAAATTTTGCATAAATGGGCATTTGTGTTAAGGCGTCAGAAAAAGGAATATTAATAGTTAATTTCTTAAAAATGTTAAGAAATTTTCCAAATTGGTCGTCAAAATTCTTTTTCTTTAATCTGTCAGGAAATGGGATTGGAATATCATATGAAACCTGTGACGGTTTATAGTAAGGGATTCAGGAGACTCCTTCTCCTTGGAAATTGTTACGTCTTCTTTGTCAGATTTTTGTTGATCAGATTTCTTCTCAGTTTCAGGGGCAGTGGATACCAACTCTTTCCCGCTCCTTAGGGTTATTGATTTTACATGATCCCTGGGATTTGGATCCGTTTGGCTTGGGAGTGACCCTGCTGGTCTTTGAGCCAACTGTTGGGAAATCTGACCTATCTGTCTTTCCAAATTCGTGGTTATGGTAGCCTGATCAGCAACTTTGGCCTCTATCTCAGTAAATTTTGAATTCATCGCCTGACCTTGTTTCAGAAGCTGATTCATCATGCCTTTTAACTCGCCAATGTCTCCTTGTGAGTTGGTTGGCTGTTCCTGTTGTCGGTTGTACTGCGGTTGTCGGTTTTGGTTAAAACCTTGGTTGCTTGTCTGGTTGAATCCTTGGTTGCTCGTCTGGGGCTCATAATTCCTCCATGGTTGTTGGTTGCTCCTCCAATTGTTTTGGTTGTATGAGTTTTGATAAGGAACCCCTGGTCTGTTGTTAATTAAACTTACCTCTTCAAGGGTTCTGTTGCAACCTGAACCATCGCAGTTGGTGGTTTCATAGCGCTCCTCCACAGTTTTCGCAACAGGGAGTCAGATATGGAGAAGTGGCCACTGCCTTTGCAGCTTTTTGTTGTGGTTGACTAAGCGTTAGTTTTTCCACAACTTTCGTGAGTGCAGCTAGTTGAGCAGACACATGATCCTGCGGGGGAATACTGTAGATACCGGTTTCTTTTTTTAACTTCACCTCTCCCCTTGTTTTTACACCATTGTCTGGTGCTGGCGGTCATCTGGTCTAGTAGATCAACTGCCTCTTCTCCGGTCATTTTCATAAAATTTCCTCCAGATGAGGAACTTAGCAACAATTTGTTAGAATCATTCAAGCCTCTAAAGAATGATAAAACAAGCTCCTGGCTACTCATACCGTGATGTGGACATAATATCTGTAATTCTTTGAATCTATCCCACGAATCATAGAGAGATTCACCTGGTTCTTGACAGAAGTTGGTGATTTCAGCAATTTTCTCTCTTGTTTTGGACGGGGGATAGTATTTCGCCAGAAATTTGTTTGCTAACTCAGCCCAACTGTGGATACTGCTGGGTTGTAAGCTTCTCAGCCACCTGGAGGCGCCATCTTTCAATGAATAGGGGAACAATTGCAGACGAATGCGTTCGTTCAGACTTCCTGATTTGTTGAAAGTGTTACAAAAATCAAGAAATGCAGATATGTGGTGTGGAGCATCATCTGAATCTAGCCCGCTGTATTGGCCCTGGTGGTAGAGTGTGGTAATGAAACTGGTTTTGAATTGCCAGGCGTCTAGTTCAGCCTGAGTGACCTGAGGGAGGACAATAGCAGAAGGCCTCCCTTCAACTGATGGTTGTGGTATTGCAAAGAGTTTGTCGAGTGCCATCTCTACACGTTGTTGTCGTCTTTCTCTGTGAAGATATCTTTCAATCTCAGGCTCAAATTCGTTTTGAGGACTGCCTGCAGATCGAGTACGACGCATATATAGAAACAACTAAAGTGTTAATGTTAGTAGTTAGTATACTGGAAATTATAAGTTAGAGACAATGGAAATTAAGAGTTAAGGACAATGGAAATTAAGAGTCAGAGACAATGGAAATTAAGAGTTAAGGACAATGGAAATGAAATGTTAAGGACAAAAAATTATAAGTTAGTAGTTAGAGACAATGGAAATTAATGACAGAAATTTTAAGTTAGTAGTTAAGGACAGAAATTTGAAGTTAATAAATACTGTACTGGAAATTTTAAGGTAATAAATACTGTACAGAATATTAAGGACAATGGAAAGAAATAACAATAATATATGACAATAATATTAAGAAGTTAGAAGTTAGTAGTCCAAAGTCCGATGTCCGTAGTTAGATGTCCGAAGTCCGATAGTCCGATAGTAAACTCAATAAAATTAAGAACTGTCAGTTAACCGTGCCGGAGGTCCCCGGCAACGGCGCCAAAAACTTGTTGTAGAAATATGCGACTACTTCTTCAACCTAGGCAGTGTACCTAGTCGTTTTGCGGGATAGTGGATTTGTGGGGTGTCGAACTCTTGGGGACCTTGCTGTGATTTAACTGATAGTGAATTTTAATTGAGAATTCTAATTAGACTACTGAACAGAAACTTATCATTTTTTTGAGAGAAATTGTGGTTCAGAACTTAATGTAAATAAAACAGTAGAAAAGAACAATTAATTAAAACAGATTAATATTAGCAGTTATGAAACTCTTTTGTTTTTAAAGAAGCATCCCGGGTTGTTTTGCTCACCTATTTTACTCAATTATATTATTGTAGACTTCCCCACTTTAGCAATAAACTCAAGAACCTTAATTAGTTTATTGACCGTTCCCTGTCTAATAAACCCTGATTAATTTAAATAACAAGCGCAATACCTTGTTCAAGTTATTAATAAATTAATCGCATTATTAATAATTCCTATTGGAGACTGGTTAACCTATAGGTGAAAACTCACTTCTAGTCGTTGACCTGTTTTGACTTCTCTTGTCTAGAATCTTGTCTCAGCACTGCATTTTGACAAGAACCTACAAATATCACTTTAATAAATGGCCTAAATATTAAAGCGCATTAAGGAGGAGAATCAAAATATTGCTTGAACAGATTATATTAGAAAGTCTACGTAACACAGTTTAGTAAAATAAGCTTACTTCTCAACCCGGGAGCTAAGGTTTTTACTCAGACATAATTATACAAACGGACGTCGTAAATATGACAGCCATTAAAATAGATTACAGTTGAAGAAAAGGAAGAGCTGCATTCGCTGGCGCTGGAGTGGAGTTTTATGTGGAAGCAGTGTGATTTTGGGAGAGAACGTGAGTAATAAAGAGAGAAAGCTTGGGGCAATTGTGCGCAGGTTTTTCTGATGCAGTAGCAGTCTTTATATAGAGGAGAGGAAGAAGAAGATCCGTACGAATTTGTTTGCCGGTTGATTGCTTCTCTAATTGAGGGGGACAGACAAACGCAGTAGATAGATAAGAAGATTGATTGCTCATTAATGCAGGCAGTGGACGAGTGGACGAAGTCGGCGAACGCAATTTGCAGACGGCGCGAGCGAGGAAGAAGAAGATAAGCTCGCCAACATTTATACACGACCGCTTGATAACTTGCGGTCCCCTCTGTGTTGTCCGCCAATTAACCAGCGGTTCAATGTGTCTCGTCCGCCTAATGAGGAGGCGGTAGCCTCTCTTCTTTTCCGCCTGAAAGAAGGCGGTAGTATATGCCTCGTCCGCCCATTATTAGGCGGTACTCTCTTGTGTGTCCGCCAGGCGGTTGCGCCTCTCTAGACCGCCAGATACGAGGCGGTACTCTCTTGTGTGTCCGCCAGGCGGTTGCGCCTCTCTAGACCGCCAGATACGAGGCGGTTGCCTCAGCCTCGTCCGCCCGGCGGTTGCTCGTGTGACGTCCGCCACTTAGGGGGCGGTTGCACCAGTCCACCGCGTGCCTCTCGCGTGCCTCTGTTTGACTGGCTCTACATTCTTCGTTATAAGTCCGTTTTCTGAGCCGTTTGCGTCTATGTGTTCGTCTCTTTATCTACTTTACTCCCAGCTTGGTTTTCCTCATGTTTGAACAATAAATTTGTGAGATAAACAATAAAACATAAACCAGAGGAAAATTAACCGAAGTGGAGAAATGAGCAAGAAAAGTGCTAATATTATATATAAAATACACCTATAAATCATGCTCATTTGGACACTTATCAGTAGGGAGAGCGAGTAGTCTAAAGTTACCTACTCGATCACGTCGGTTTTTGCCCAGAATATTTCCAGAAACGACATGGTAAACTCAGATCTTTGTGGATCTATAACTTTTCTCCCTAGTTATTCTTTTCCATGATTCTTCCACCAATGTTTAGAGTTACATGTCTTCTTTAAAATTACGTAGGTGTCATGGATTGAATCCATCTCAGTTATCCCGAGTTGATCCGCGAAGTTGCCTACCTGAACAACACATAAAATACTAGTTTTCCAGAAAAACGAGTTCGAATTGCCTTGCCGGCGCATCTCCGGTACGATTCCGACCAAATTATACCTATAATGCTACTTGTTTTTGCATTCCCGTTCATAACCCTCTATCAATTTAACCAATTACGCAATAAATTGAGAGAATTTGGCAAATCGAATTCGAAACCGGAAAAGAAAACCTATCTTCGAAACAGAAATCGAAACCCGATTAATACTGCATTATAATTGGGGAAATTGGTATCATTAGAATCGAAATTTGATTTTGAAACCATAGAAACAAGAATCACTCGATTTCGTTCTGTAGATTGGGAGATATTGTCGATTTAGTACTCGACTTCGATTTTGGGTTTGATGAAGAACTGGGGCTTCAGCGTCCGTCCGATCTGGACTTAAGGAAATGGACGGCCAAGATTAGATCGTGGATAATAAAGATGTTTTAAGTTTATAATGATTCAGAATTTAACTCTAACTTGTTGAATTAATTTAAATACCTTCCCGAAGGTATTTTGACTTGAAATTTTAACCATGGATTCCTTATTAAATATAGTTTATTTTGATGTAAATTAATAAGGTTTTGGAGTTTTTAAACATAATTTATGATTTTTGCAAGTTACGGGTTTTCTGGAATTATTTGGCTAAATTAAAAAGATATTTTTATGAAATAAAAATTTTATAATATGTCTAAAATGTTATAGTTACTGTATATTAAATTTGGGAATTTTTGGGCAATGGTAAAAGGTTTTAAAAATTGTGTTTATGAGTTTTTCATAAGAATAACTTATAATATATGGTTTTTAATGTAACCAAAATTAAAGTATGGTTTGTTAATAAACTTTTTAAGTTGGGAAAAATATGGAACACTAAATTAACATTTTATAACAGTAAGTTTATAAATGTTTGGGTATTAGTTTTTATGAGAAGTGAAATTATTTACATATATGTATATATACCTATTTAAGTAGAAACTTATGTAAATCAAGGAATTTAATTATTCTACATTTTATTTATTATATTATATGGGAATTAATATTTTTAATTAAGCTAAGGAATAAATATATATATTTTTACGCATTTATAAAAAAGGGAATAAAGTAGTAACTTAGAGTAAAACAAGGAACTAATAAATTAACACTTATAATAACTAAATATTATAAGAGCTAGAATCCTAAGATATAGTAAAAGAAATACTTTATGAACTATACTTGGAATACAGTTGAAGGTTGTAGTAATAAGATAGTTTAAATATAATGGGTTACATAGGGGATGTTTTAATTAAATGTCAATATAGGTATACGTATATATGTATTAAATAAGTAAAGGGAAACACTTTATTTTATAAACCGTATATCGGTTGTAGTTATGCCTAAAAGTTATTAAACATAATTAAATACAATAGAATTACATAAATAATGTTTTGAACAAATCCTAGTATATATAAATATATACACAGTAAACATAATAAAATTAAATACCTTATAGGAAATATAATACGAAGGAATTAATAAGTTAAACTAAACCTATACATAATACTATTAAAAGAATATTATATGAGGTAGTATTGAAGTGTGGTTATGAAATTGAGCTTAAAGAGTTATCTTGGATTTCTAAGATTTATATAAACCATATTAGAATACATGTGTAATATTATTTGTCAAAGACCATAATGTAAATCTATAATTTGGTTAGGTAATTAATAAGTTGGGACTTAGGAATATTTGTAATTAGATTTTACACAAATGGAACTTACTATATAATTAATGAATAAATGTAATACTTTTACATCTAAATGTTCTTAATATATAAACAATAATAAATAAATAAAATACTTTTACATCTAAATGTGAGGTGGATTAGTAAGTCTAGATTTAATCATTTCTTAACATTTATGGTATTGGAATATAACTTAATGTTTTAAGATAAAATCATTAAAAGGGTTATGATATAAAACTATATTAAACTATGATTTGGAAATTTATCTAAATAATAATCCTTAAGTTTCCTGGCATTAGATAAGCCATATGAAATACATTTATAACATTTATTACCAATACTTAGGATGTGAGTTTACAATTAAGTGAGGTATTTAGTAGTTAGAATTTATAGAAGGTTTATAAATAGGAATTTGATACTTAAAACCTTTGAACCTTTTGTTAGATAAAACTAAGTTACATCAGATATTATATTGATATACTTATGGTAATGGGAATTAATGATAGGTTATTTGAATATAAAATATGAGAATTTTCATATAATTAACAATTTCGCTTACGAACCAGAATTTAATTCTTTGATACATTCTACTCTATGTAGATATATTGTCCATCCTAAATACAATAAAGGGAATTAATTTATTAAGTTATTCCTTTGAAACCTTAGGTTTTGTAAAACAATTTAAAACGTATTTAAGGCTTAATTTTATTGAAGTTTAGTACAAAAGGATTATACATAGTCTATAGAGAGTATGTGTGTAAAAATAAAACATTCAGGAGATTAAAGGTAAGTAAGGATACATAAAAGGTTATATTTAAACACCTTATTATATAGGTAATAATTAAGCAAATAATGTACCTTGTGAATACTAAATGTAAGAGTTCGATAAGTCTAAGTTAACTATAATATAGTTGTTTCAATATGAGAGGTAATTCAACATCTTATGACGAGATTATTAGACGGTTATAATAGGAAGTCATTCTGAACTAAGGATATGTTAATTGAGTTTAGTGGCTCAATTAAGTTATAATAAAATGTATCTGCAACATTATGATTCCAATATACAAGATGTAGATCTTAATTAAGTTAAGGGAAAAACTTAATCATAATGGGTTATCTAGTAGATATTGTTTAAATACATAATCTTTACATTGTGAGATAATAGTATAGTATTCTGAGACGAGTCCATCATAGGTCATAATGCAATGTTTATTCTAAATTAAGAATAAAGGTATTGAGCTTAAGATTATTATTGAAATTCTTAGATTTAATTATATAACATAAACACATTTATGATATAGAGGTCTCAAAAGTCTTTAATGTGAGGATTGTGGTTAAGTATGAATAAAGTGGATAGGAGTGGACAATTAGCAAATGTTAATCGAATACATTCCTTGATCTTACCACCTTGGGCTATACAACGTTCTCAGATAACTCAAAGATTATACATAACATTTAAGTGAGGGCTTAAAAGATAATTGAGACTTTGAAATAAGAGTAAGGAGTTTATTTAAGCGTAACATAGGCTACAAGTGATTGATGATAGACTACCTTTAATATTCTTCAGAGTACTGTTGATTGTTTGCGCAAGTTGATTAGAACTGCTACAGCGTTACCCAGGTACGATTTCTCGTAATCAGCTTGATGTGTTTTGGACCTTATGGAATGTTTTGTACAATTTCTCGTAATCAGCTTGATGTGTTTTGGACTTTATGGAATGTTTTGTACGATTTCTCGTACTCGATACTTTTGCTGATAGACTTTATGGAATGTTTTGGAACACCAACTGATCTTGAATGGATTTCAAAATGAAACTGTTGTGTGACTAACTGAGCTTGATGTGACTAACTGAGCCTGTATGTGAAACTTCCTTGGTTATTGGTTCCTCCTATCTAGTTGTTTCACTAGATATTAACTGTCTAGGGTTTACGCTTCTGCACTCTGTAGGACTGAGTGTTTTGGTATTGCTCTGGTGCAGTTAATGATCTAGTGGGGTAACTGGGAATATAGGAAAATATTTGGTATTGGTAAATTCTTCCTTTGGACTATGGGTATTGTTTCATCCATGAGTCGAGTTTGATCAGCCTTATTTGGAATGGATTCTTTCTATTGGATATTAATTGTTGAGGGTTTACGCCTCTGCACTCTGTAGGACTGGGTGTTTTGGTATTGCTCTCGTGCAGTTAAAAATCTAATGGGAATATGGGAAAGTGTTATTCTTGGTATTGAGTATGGATTATTTCTATTAAGTGGTGCACACACTTTTCTCCGATGACTGAGAACGGGTCGGTGGCAGCGGAGGTCTGCTATACCTCGTCCATCTGGACAACTGACAGCGGAGGTCTGTTTACCTCGTCCTTGTGACAAACTGACAGCGGAGGGTCTGTTACCTCGTCCTTGTGACAACGACTGCGGTGGGGCCCTCTCCCAATTGGTTTATTCCACTCTTGAGTATATTTTGTCTATGGGAATCATCTTCTGAAATGGTGGAGACATGAACTGTCTACCACGGGTTATGGATATTAATGTCACTCCTAGTCCTTTGTGACTACTAAGTCTTTCTCTTCTTAACCAGAATTGGTTCTAACATCAACAATGGATGCTTACTAACTATGTGGTGTGACTACTTAAGTGGATGACTTGGTTTGGAAGTTCTTAATCTCTATCTTTGTCTAGTTTTCTTTTCTCTTTAACTTGATTGTTTTGAAGTGCTTTATCTCTGCTTATTTTTAAGAGTTTTTTTCATGTTACTGTTTTTTTGAAGAGTTATGTTTTATAAGTTTGTTTTTGGAGAATTGTACCAGTTCCATTCCAGAGAACTGACTCACCCCTCTCGGGGTGGGCTGCTTGGTTTCATCTTGCAGGTACGAATTAATTTACAGGTGGCCACAAAGAGAATGAGCGTTTGGGATGGGACTAGGATTTGTGGAGAGTTGATGTGTTTAATTTCTATTATGTTTGAGTTAAGTTCTTCTCGAGTTCAGACCGTAACTTAGATATTTGTAATAGTTGTAATTGGTGAGGTTGGTACCGGGTGTTTGGAACCCGATGGTCTGTTAACGCCTTTAGTATTTTATTTCCGCTGCAATTATGTTAAATAGGGGCGTTACAATTGGAGACAGAGGGATAATTAATTTGATTGTTGAGATGAGAGTTAACACTAGATGGGATTATGATTGGACAGAGTGATTGGTAATGAGTAAGAGAATAAAATGTTGTGGGTATGTATAGTACAAATCTTCACTGGTGGAATTGCGTGAAGATCACCCAAGACATCGCCTAACTGGAGAGAGCATTTTTTCTTTTTCTCCCTCGGTCGTATATTCCTTCTAAAATATGAAGCACTTATATTCCTAAGTCTATTGATTTATTTTTGTTTTTGCTTCCACATAATCCGGGTGAGGAAATAATTGGGTAAACTGAAATATTTTCAATTTTGATAACCATATTTTACAATTAAACTTTAAAAACTATTTTCTTTGTTGTTAATAGATAATTTTTTATATCTTCAAGATATTTTAAAAATATGAGATATTTTGTTTTTTTATCACTTATAACACTTGCCCCTTATATATTTTATCACAAGTCTCATTTTCAGTTCAGTTCACTTCAATTTTTCAATGCAAAAAGGTAAGGGTAAGATGATTTACTTTTTTTTTCTCCTTCAATTTTGTCATTTCAATAAAGTGAAACTTATTTAAGAGAGCTAATTTAGTTTGATGTCTAAAAATGAATATTTTCGGTTCATTTTGTTTTTAGACTAAAATTTGGTTAATTTGATTATAACTGATTTTTTATTGTTAATCGGTTGTTGGGTTCTCTTTTTTTTTTGAAAATAGTACATATATATATATTGATTAGTCGTGTAACACCCCAACCGTTAACCTCGTCATTACCTCTTAAACCGTTACTAATTACTCATACTCACGCAGCGGAACTCCAATTACAACGAGGGGTGAAACAACGCCGTTAGCCACCCATGTGGCTAACCAGGCCTTTCTTACATACCGTAACAGTCTGATGAACTGGAACAACCGAATACACAATACAAATACTTTACTCAAATCAATTCTTTACTATACACAGTCTACCACATATGGATGCCGACAACATATTCGGTCTTACACCTCTTTCAGTACATAAGTAATTAAATCTAACTACCCATGCAGCCCACCGACCCGTCCTACTCTCGAACGGTAACATCTTTGGTGTACCTGAAAAATAAAAACGTTGCCCCTAGGGGCTCAGCTTAACGCTTCATATGAAATTCGCATACCCCGAGCGCTAACCGGGGTACGCCGACTACTTTTGTCGGATATACATGGAGTTCTTTTTAGTCAAACAACATGCATCGTAGCAATACAATATATATGTGTATTACTCAAGGAATCTACATCCAATCACGGAACACAATTCCTAACTAACATAACAAGGTTGTTAGTTTTATCAGTTTACTCTTAGGCCTTGAGGGTTATACCTCACTATGCCTCGTTTACTTATTCAATATCTCACCCGCTCTCTCGGGTTACTTATTCATATACATGCCCATTCTCTTGGGCTACTGATTTTATACTTACCCATTCTCTCGGGTTACTTATACATGTTATCTCACCCACACCCTTGGGTTATTCATACTCGTTATCTCACCCACACTCTTGGGTTATTTATACTCAAGCCATTGTAGATTCTCGAGACACTACAGGTCTCCTACGTCACGCTTGTTACTCTTAATACATACTTAGGCCAAAACTCATGACCCTCAAGCATAGTCTTACTTCCCCGGTTTCGACCCTACTCTGGGTCTAGCATGGTGGGAAGGTTCAACTACCTCACGGAACTCTCTCTTAGTTCCTCTCTCTTTTTACTTAGGTCCGACTACTCTCGGACTACTTACATTCCCATACACTCCTCTCTCGGAGTTATAATTATATTATCTATATTAGTCTAGAAGCATCACTCTCGATGTTTCTAATGACTTTGGGGGCATTACTTAAGTTCGGTTAATCTTAGGTTTTAAGAGTTGCCCTTACATTTCACTTACTCATACTTTCGGGTATTTTCTTAAATCGGTAAAAACCTCATATAGGAGGCCGACCATGTCTCAAGGGAGCTACTAATCCCTTAGGTCTCTTTTACCTTCTTTACTAGTTCACATCTTCGACCTATCATTAATCCTCTTGAAGGAGGTTCCCTTATCTTTCCACTCTATTTGTTTAGTGGATTGTTTCAATATGGTTTTCTAACCGTTATTGGGTATTTACTCAACCCGTACATTTCCTCACATTCTAGGGAGTTCATATGTTTGCATTATCGTTTACTTTAACGGATAGTTTGTGTGTTTGCACGTTTTCGTTGTCACAAGCATCGACCCGATCTATGGGTCTCTAGCCAAACGTTACTCACTACGAGTCGGTCTTTACCCTATGTTAGACCACACCGGCATACAAGTATGTTAGCTCATTCAACATACAACAAGACATACATAATCAAACAATGGATTATTTTCATGCTTTAATCTTGATTAAGCCGGCACACAAACACACAAATCAACGTAACTCGGTTAGCACGCGGAGTATGAGAAAATCATACCTTTCACCGGGGTTTTTACTTTTACCGTGTCATCTCACCATGCTCGGGTCACGCACGACTCTCTGATAATGTTTCAAACATTACTGTTAATACTAAGATCATACGGTACATAATTAAATGCTATTCCCGTACTTGCCCCGTTATCCCGTTACCTCGGTTTTACTTTTATTAATTTGAGTTCTTACTTCTCACTCACTTATAACACTTTCATACACTCCCTAGGGCCTTAAAATGTCACCAAACAAGGCCTTAACATCTTATAACATCATTAACATTCAAACCCCCATCATTTAAAACCTTTAAAACACTCACGGCATGATTCTGGGGGTGGTCCGGGACTTGGTCCATACCCTAAGTCCCGGACCAATTCACTAGCTATCTCTCGGCCAATATTTGATGGTGGTCCGGGACCTTGTCCCCATCTTAAGTCCCAGACCAGGCAGGTAGTGCAGTCTCGGGGGTAAAATCAGGGGTGGTCCGGAACTTGGTCCTGGACCTAAGTCCCGGACCCTGCTACAGATTTTGCAAACTTAGCATTTTCCAATTCTGTTCAAGGTCTTCTCTTAGTCCCTTAATTACCCAATCTTCCCCACTTACAATCCTTATGTTTTAGCACCTAATTACCCACCTAAACCTTTTTAAAGCAAGCACCAAGTGCACTCACTAACTCATGCTTAATTCACTCATAATCCACTTATATTTCAAAACTAGTTCTCTTGTTCCTTTAACTTCTTGTAACAGATTTTGGTTTCTTCATTATACCATTCAAACTTCCCTTACCAATGTCATTCCAAGCACTCACATGGCATTATTTTTACTCGTAACACACTCTCCTTCAAAGTTTGGTTTTCCAAACCATTAACCACTCACTTAAAGCTCTTAAACACACCCAGTTTCTTCCATTAAATGAAACACTCAAATCTATCCATTCCTAGGCAAACTTTGACAGCACCTACTTGCTTTCCTAAGCATTTTCACCACACCAAAACAGCTCACATCACTCCTCATACCTGTTTGGTTTAGACATCAATAAACACATCAAATTCCCATGGTTCACACATATGACTAGCTTAGTTTCCTCGCTTGTTTGCACACTTAAACCCATTGAGACATTCCCATTAAACAACCAACATTATAGTATCATGACCACTACAATTCAAGGTCCTTAATTCAACCTAACATATGATTCACAAGTCAAATAAGAACTAACTCAAGGTGAGCTTTTACCTTGTTTGTTTTCGGTTTTCTTTCTCTTCTTCCTCCTTCTCTTGTTCTCTCTTTCTTTACTTGATTCCACACCACCAAAAGGAGTATAGATTGCTAGCTACAATCTTATCCCCATACACACATAACAACCTAATTAATTCAAATCCCCCACACAAAACTAGTATTTCAAGCACTTGTTTTTAGGCTCTAGCTTAGATATTACCTTAGAGTATCCAAAAGGAGAGCTTGGCAATCCATTGGAAGAGTTTCCAACACCCCACAAGAGCATGGAGAATCGGCTGAAAATGAGAGGAAATTTTCAACGTGAGGGAAAATTTCCCAAATTGCAAGAACAAGCTTGAAATGGCCAAAACTCTTACTTATTATTACCTTAAGACATTAAGGAGGTGAAGGAGAGTTAAAATCAGCTCTCCAAGCTTCAAAAGACCAAACTGCCATGGAGGTGAAGATGGAGGTTTCAAGCTTTTGAAGGGTGGAAAACGTAGCTCTCGCCGATACGAATCCAACGGTGGTATTTTTGTGTGATTTGGTGAAGAAATGAGCTAGTTAGAGGAGGAAGAAGGTGGAGGTTGTGAGCTCCCTTTGAAATCGCCCATTACAGAGGATGAAGAAGAAGCTCAATTGGAGGAGGGAAATCGTGAGTGAGGAGAAAAGAAGAGGTGAGAGAGTGACTTAAGTCACTTATACTATTCTCTTTTTACTTTTTACTTTTCTTTTCTTCCTTTATTTTCTAACTAATAAGCAAGAGAGGGGGAGGCTGCTACTATTAATAAACTGACCCCCACTAGCTAATTAAGCTGGGGTGTTTTTCGTCTTTTACAGAAAATGCTCATTATTTTACCTGGTTTGGCACTATTCATTAATTGGGCCCGTTTTTCGGATTTTTCTCGTTTCTTTATTTTTAATGGTTATTAAGCTCCAATTAATACTTAATTATAATTATATAATCAACCATAATTTTTACGGGTCCGTTTGACCACTTAAAGTCACGTTTTCGGGTTTTCTCGAAAAACGTGCTTTAAAACTCCGTTAGCGTTTTAATCCATTATTTGGATCCGTTTTCTTCGGGAATCATTCCCGTATACTAATTAGGCCTAATTAAGCCTTAGGAATCCATCTCGGACCCTAACGAGATCATATATCTCTTATACTTATTTAATGCGCGTTTTAGCGTTTTTCGCGTTTTACGCATTTTCTCTTTTCTTTTGGTTTTATTTTCTTTACCAATACTCTTAGGCACCATTAGGCCCTTAATAATCATATTAGAGTAATTTAACCACGATTTCTAGATCCGGGGCATTAAAATCTACCCCCCTTAGGAACTTTGTCCTCAAAGTTGGTGAATCTTATATCGTTACTCTCATGGGCACGCTATGCCAAGGTTATAATACATGTATAACCTTACAGACTCCACAAGTTAGTCTCATTTCACACTACACATACCACACACATATCACAGCATGTATAGCAATCAAAAATACTCTTTTTACTCTCTTCATGGAATCGGTCCGAAGACAAGAAGGCACTACAGTCCTCGAATCCTTATTGAGTAATATACTACTGATCCCTCAGGTACCGGTCACGTTGAACACTTACCCTTTCTGGTTCACGGCCGTTTCATGACAAATGGGCACTTACTCTCTCTGGCCCACGGTCCCTTCGGTTCTGATCAAAACGTTACACATATAAATATCCTCAGGCACTCTGGTTGACTCACTCAACACAGGATCGTCTCAGGGTACTCTCCCCGTACCGCTGCCTTTGGAAAAATCACACACTGTCACCGCCCCAACCGGTCACTTAGGACCGCCGCACGTACGGTGCAATGGTTTCAAAACTAATACACGCCCACCGTTCTACCGGTCATCAAGACTTAAGGTCGTAGCCGTCGGCGGGTGATAGCGGTTTCAAAACCAGTTTCCATATCCATCTTCATACTTGAAGAAAATTCTTTTGTAAATTCCATTAGAAAATTCTTTTTAAAGCATCACACAACTCCAAATCCAATTTATGGTAGTTGCCTCTTTTCTTAGCGTGATTACTTGTGACCACTTATAGGGAGCTTCAGGAATCATCCAACCCTGATGTGATCAGCATCAGTGTTGAACTATCCTTCCACCCCAATTTGTGTTCGGTTTCCCTTGATCGCTAGCAGATCAAGTTCCACCTCCCACGTCAGTTTCAAACAAACAGATAGTCAAACATTTTCGTTTTCAATCTTTTACTATTTCTAGTCATATTCATAAAACAATGCATTTTAACTTATCTCAAATTCCTAGAACTTAGGTCATCCGTCATTATCAATTTCTTTGCTTACTTTACCTAAGCAACTCATGACTTCATTTCCTCAATTGTTACTCAATTAAAAAACATGCAACATACAACTCCAAAGGATGGAACTCACTCCATCAATCATTCTCAAATAAAGTTGCCTAGGAAAACTCACTTCCTACTAGGTTACACACCGGTTTCATACCGATTCATACTCATTATGTCTCATGTCTAATCTCACTAGACACATATACTATAGGGGTTCTCATTCCCCAGGAGTCTCTCTACTCCTCTTTTCATAAATATTATATACTCGTTACTTGCATCTCTCATGCACGATAATCATTATTACACAATGAATGGGTACATATGTTTATGTAACATAAGTTCCAATCATCAAAACAATTTCTTTTGTGCTATGCACATATTAGTTTACGCACCTATACGTAAAACATACTCTAAGCGGTTTCTCGCCCTACCCCCCTTAAAAGGGGTTATGCCCGCGTAATCGACCATATGTTATCACTGAACATTGGTTCACTAATTCGGGTATCATGAAGTGTTTTAACTTCACTGCGGTTAATTTACTCATAACCGGGTTTGTTATCACCTCTAAGGCTTCAAGGTGTTTATGATAAGCCAATTACTCACAATTGCTAGGTATACTCAACCTTTGAATTACGGTCCACAAGCTTCTGCTGCGTGACCAGATAACTAGAGCTTAACTCGCCCTTTTGGTATTCCCAATGTATTATTTACTCCCTTTAATCCCTTTTTATCTTGGGAATAAGGGTTTCTTAATCGTCGCTTGGTATCTCTTACCGTATGCAAATTCGATGAGTTACAGATTTTCTCTCCAGCTCTCTGGAAATCTATTTTTGTATAACTTTATATACTCTCGTGGTTATTCACCACTTTTTTCCGACTCTTTGTCGGTTGAGGTCAAGCTACTACTCAGTATGTAGTGCTTCCTCGTTCAATAATGGCTTCTGAATCATGTTTGTTTATTTGTTTCTGTACAAGAATTCCTCATTCGTACTACTCTTCCTTTACCATACATCGGTCCTAGGACTTGTGGGTTATGAGCCCACATTCTTCGTGCATCTTTGGCCAACGGCCGCACGGTTATTTCTCTAAATTCTCGCTCAACTGGCTTCATTGACATTTCTCAATTCCTGGCTCTCCCACTCGATCATTACTGCACAAGTGCAATACCAAAACACTCAGTCATACAGAGTGTAGAAGCGTAAACCCTTGACAGTAAATCTCTCATGAGATAGGAACGAACATGTCTCCTTTACCATATTTGCTTATCAGCTTCATATCATTATCTTACTTTACTCTTACAATGGTGGCTTACTGCATACCATGTTCTTATTCATTTTCATGGCATCTGCTACTACTTTAGCTTCCGCCCAGGTGTTCTCGCCATTTACACTATGGCTTGCCATTCACTTGGCTCAATAGACTACACTACTCTTTTAAATTTTCTCTGTGCTCCTTGCGCCTTGTTTACTCTGCAATTCATATTGCACACATACTGTGTTTACTTCTCAACCGATTGCTCTCTCGGTTTCCTTCCATTGCTATCAAAGCCTTTCTACATATTTTTTTTGTTCAAATTACTCCTTGGCAATAAACATATGCTCAAGTTTCACCACACCGCTCTAGCGGTTTCACATTACATTCTTAGGTGGTATCCTTTCTCTGGAGGATTCACGCAATTGCAACTCCCTAGGCCCCATAATAACGAGTGATACCCCCACTCTAAGGTAGTGGTTCATTCCCTACTGTTTCTTTTATGCCCTTATGCATAAGTTTGCAACATTTAGATCTACGAGTTGTAGTTAGTTTTCCGGCTTACAAGCCACCTTGCCTCGAGCCATGCTCTGTGCGGCTGTTTATACAAGTTTCTGCTTCTCCGTACACCATTAAATGGTTTGGAGGTAATGCTGGGCTCTTGATGTGGTTGTTTCATCACGCTTCCGTACATGGAAGTCCCTCTAAGTATCTTGATATTAATTCATGCCCTCTGGCAATTTAGGGTATCCCGTGTTATGTGGGATCCCCTCGGGTTCTACCCGAGTGTTCGCTTTACACTTGTGTTCTCAACACGATGTTTCACTCAACTAATGTTGACTCCGGCACCCTTCATGGATTACTCCTGGGTGTTACTGAGTTGCACCATTACATCTGGCTTGTACTTATGAGTATGTTCAGTTTCCTACCCCGCTTTGCGGTTATATACTTTGATTGTTCCATTTAGGGTTGTAACGTCTCCCGTCATTGGGTTGATCATTGATACTTTCCCTTTACCTTCTTGGTCAGGTCGTTATTCTCTTCAGTGAGGTATGCTATGGGAATTTTATCCCGTTCGCCAAACACTGACGCGTTCCTTCTAGGCATTCGCCGTATTGTTTATGCTGGGTATTCATTCCAGTTACCGTTTGTTTCCTTCGTGATTTCTGAGACATATCAAATGTCTATACTTAATACTCGGTGCTTCTCGCACTTTTGACTCTTAATCATCCTCTTGGACTGGGTTCTTGTCTCCTTTAGCTCGGTAAGCTTCTCTGAGTTCTACGGTCATTCGAGGTATCCAACTGTTTGGTTTTTAACTTGTCTTATGGTCCGTAGTATGGAGTCGACTACTTCCCGTGTTCCGTACTCTACTTGTATACATACATGGAGTATCTTATTGATACGTTGCCACTTACCCGACTAACTCATAACTGGTCTGTCAGGCCCGCAAGCTCCTTCGGAGTGCGGTCGTTCCATGTCTCGTTTGTGTACACTTGTAGTGTCGGTGTCATGCCTAGGTGAAGTATTCTGTTGCCAACTCCTCTCATATCGTCCTATGATAATTACCGTGGTTCCCTGGTTTGCTTTTAAAATTTGGGGGTTTTTGGAAAATTTGAGTTTCGAAAGAAAATTGGGTTTTGAAGGTAAATTCTTCATGGCATTTCAATACCGGCTGCTCCTTACCGAGTCCTGCTTCTCACTGACTGGTATGTTCTTAATACAATGATCAGGCCGTCAGGCCTTTTCAAGGTTTTGTTTCACAATTCTTAGGGTTGTTTTGCCATATTGGCTTCTCTCGCCTTTTTGGTAATTGCTAAGTACTGGTCGCTTGTCAAAGCGCCTCCTAATAGTCGCATTAATACTGCACTTGCCGTGGCAAGTGCGCGGTACAGGCGGTTTTTGGGTTAACTCATACCGGTCACGGTATTGTTCACACTGTATTTGGTAGCCTTGTCGGCTCTTCCTTAATCCTTTAGGTGCTTCTCCACTGTCGGAGTTCCTTAATTATTTAGGTCTATGCTCTACCTCGTTGCTCGTTCCCACGTCTTCATTGTGGTTACCGAGGTTTAAGTTATTTAGGCACTACTTCTGTAGTCCTATTCGGGTATATCCCGTAGTTGAGCTCGTAGCTATCTAAGCTATATCGGTTAAGTATTGCAACCTCTTCGGGTGTGGCAGGGTGGGTGCACCTACTTCTGACTAGATTCTTAGTTGGTTAATATACCGTTTGTGGTATTGTTTAACCATAGCGGTCCGTAGACTCGTGTCCTGGTTTTTGTTATTTATCATGAATCCGCCTTGTTGCACGGTTGGTGCTTGCTCCTTGCTGCTGCTCGGCCAACTAGGTTCTCGCGACTGCTAAGCATGTCACCCCAAGCTACCACAAATTCTGGTCTCCTTGGATTAGGATGTCTCGATCTTTCGCCATTGAGTGCGGTTACTGTCATTCCAGCGGGATCCGTCTCCGGGATCTCCAGTTCTTGGGATCTACCGCATGACAGATTCTGGTTCATATCGAAATAATAATTAAGTGCCAGATCGGGTTCCCCGTCTCTCTGGCGTTCTTTCCCCAGCTTTTAATACGGGGGTTGTGGAGGGTGGGTATGGTATTGTAGGTATCCAGATCTTACTGGAAGTTCCTAACTAGCGCATCTCTCACGCTAACACTCAACCCTTAGCCCTAAGTCTCTAATCCCTAACTCGGTATTTCCAGTCATCAGAGCGATACTTCGCTCTGATACCATTTTTGTAACACCCCAACCGTTAACCTCATCATTACCTCTTAAACCGTTACTAATTACTCCTACTCACGCAGCGGAACTCCAATTACAACGAGGGGTGAAACAATGCCGTTAGCCACCCATGTGGCTAACCAGGCCTTTCTTACATACCATAACGGTCTGATGAACTGGAACAACCGAATACACAATACAAATACTTTACTCAAATCAATTCTTTACTATACCGAGTCTACAACATATGGATGCCGACAACATATTCGGTCTTACACCTCTTTCAGTACATAAGTAATTAAATCTAACTACCCATGCAGCCCACCGACCCGTCCTACTCTCAAACGGTAACATCTTCGGTGTACCTGAAAAATAAAAACGTTGCCCCTAGGGGCACAGCTTAACGCTGCATATGAAATTCGCATACCCCGAGCGCTAACCGGGGTACGCCAACTACTTTTGTCGGATATACATGGAGTTCTTTTTAGTCAAACAACATGCGTCGTAGCAATACAATATATATGTGTATTACTCAAGGAATCTACATCCAATCACGGAACACAATTCCTAACTAACATAACAAGGTTGTTAGTTTTATCAGTTTACTCTTAGGCCTTGAGGGTTATACCTCACTATGCCTCGTTTATTTATTCAATATCTCACCCGCTCTCTCGGGTTACTTATTCATATACACGCCCATTCTCTTGGGCTACTCATTTTATACTTACTCATTCTCTCGGGTTACTTATACATGTTATCTCACCCACACTCTTGGGTTATTCATACTCGTTATCTCACCCACACTCTTGGGTTATTTATACTCAAGCCATTGTAGATTCTCGAGACACTACGGGTCTCCTACGTCACGCTTGTTACTCTTAATACATACTTAGGCCAAAACTCATGACCCTCAAGCATAGTCTTACTTCCCCGGTTTCGACCCTACTCTGGGTCTAGCATGGTGGGAAGGTTCAACTACCTCACGGAACTCTCTCTTAGTTCCTCTCTCTTTTTACTTAGGTCCGACTACTCTCGGACTACTTACATTCCCATACACTCCTCTCTCGGAGTTATAATTATATTATCTATATTAGTCTAGAAGCATCACTCTCGATGTTTCTAATGACTTTGGGGGCATTACTTAAGTTTGGTTAATCTTAGGTTTTAAGAGTTGCCCTTACATTTCACTTACTCATACTTTCGGGTATTTTCTTAAATCGGTAAAAACCTCATATAGGAGGCCGACCATGTCTCAAGGGAGCTACTAATCCCTTAGGTCTCTTTTACCTTCTTTACTAGTTCACATCTTCGACCTATCTTTAATCCTCTTGAAGGAGGTTCCCTTATCTTTCCACTCTCATTTGTTTCGTGGATTGTTTCAATATGGTTTTCTAACCGTTATCGGGTATTTACTCAACCCGTACATTTCCTCACATTCTAGGGAGTTCATATGTTTGCATTATCGTTATACTTTAATGGATAGTTTGTGTGTTTGCACGTTTTCGTTGTCATAAGCATCGGCCCGATCTATGGGTCTCTAGCCAAACGTTACTCACTACGAGTCGGTCTTTACCCTATGTTAGACCACACCGGCATACAAGTATGTTAGCTCATTCAACATACAACAAGACATACATAATCAAACAATGGATTATTTTCATGCTTTAATCTTGATTAAGCCGGCACACAAACACACAAATCAACGTAACTCGGTTAGCACGCGGAGTATGAGAAAATCATACCTTTCACCGGGGTTTTTACTTTTACCGTGTCATCTCACCATGCTCGGGTCACGCACGACTCTCTGATAATGTTTCAAACATTACTGTTAATACTAAGATCATACGGTACATAATTAAATGCTATTCCCGTACTTGCCCCGTTATCCCGTTACCTCGGTTTTACTTTTATTAATTTGAGTTCTTACTTCTCACTCACTTATAACACTTTCTTACACTCCCTAGGGCCTTAACATGTCACCAAACAAGGCCTTAACATCTTATAACATCATTAACATTCAAACCCCCATCATTTAAAACCTTTAAAACACTCACGTCATGATTCTGGGGGTGGTCCGGGACTTGGTCCGTACCCTAAGTCCCGGACCAATTCACTAGCTATCTCTCGGCCAATATTTGATGGTGGTCCGGGACCTTGTCCCCATCTTAAGTCCCGGACCAGGCAGGTAGTGCAGTCTCGGGGGTAAAATCAGGGGTGGTCCGGGACTTGGTCCTGGACCTAAGTCCCGGACCCTGCTACAGATTTTGCAAACTTAGCATTTTCCAATTCTGTTCAAGGTCTTCTCTTAGTCCCTTAATTACCCAATCTTCCAAACTTACAATCCTTATGTTTTAGCACCTAATTACGCACCTAAACCTCTTTAAAGCAAGCACCAAGTGCACTCACTAACTCATGCTTAATTCACTCATAATCCACTTATATTTCAAAACTAGTTCTCTTGTTCCTTTAACTTCTTGTAACAGATTTTGGTTTCTTCATTATACCATTCAAACTTCCCTTACCAATGTCATTCCAAGCACTCACATGGCATTATTTTTACTCCTAACACACTCTCCTATAAAGTTTGGTTTTCCAAACCATTAACCACTCACTTAAACCTCTTAAACACACCCAGTTTCTTCCATTAAATGAAACACTCAAATCTATCCATTCCTAGGCAAACTTTGACAGCACCTACTTGCTTTCCTAAGCATTTTCACCACACCAAAACAGCTCACAGCACTCCTCACACCTGTTTGGTTTAGACATCAATAAACACATCAAATTCCCATGGTTCACACATATGACTAGCTTAGTTTCCTCGGCTTGTTTGCACACTTAAACCCATTGAGACATTCCCATTAAACAACCAACATTATAGTATCATGACTACTACAATTCAAGGTCCTTAATTCAACCTAACATATGATTCACAAGTCAAATAAGAACTAACTCAAGGTGAGCTTTTTACCTTGTTTGTTTTCGGTTTTCTTTCTCTTCTTCCTCCTTCTCTTGTTCTCTCTTTCTTTACTTGATTCCACACCACCAGAAGGAGTATAGATTGCTAGCTACAATCTTATCCCCATACACACATAACAACCTAATTAATTCAAATCCCCCACACAAAACTAGTATTTCAAGCACTTGTTTTTAGGCTCTAGCTTAGATATTACCTTAGAGTATCCAAAAGGAGAGCTTGGCAATCCATTGGAAGAGTTTCCAACACCCCACAAGAGCATGGAGAATCGGCTGAAAATGAGAGGAAATTTTCAACGTGAGGGAAAATTTCCCAAATTGCAAGAACAAGCTTGAAATGGCCAAAACTCTTACTTATTATTACCTTAAGACATTAAGGAGGTGAAGGAGAGTTAAAATCAGCTCTCCAAGATTCAAAAGACCAAACTGCCATGGAGGTGAAGATGGAGGTTTCAAGCTTTTAATGGGTGGAAAACGTAGCTCTCGCTGATACGAATCCAACGGTGGTATTTTTGTGTGATTTGGTGAAGAAATGAGCTAGTTAGAGGAGGAAGAAGGTGGAGGTTGTAAGCTCCCTATGAAATCGCCCATTACAGAGGATGAAGAAGAAGCTCAATTGGAGGAGGGAAATCGTGAGTGAGGAGAAAAGAAGAGGTGAGAGAGTGACTTAAGTCACTTATACTATTCTCTTTTTACTTTTTACTTTTCTTTTCTTCCTTTATTTTCTAACTAATAAGCAAGAGAGGGGGAGGCTGCTACTATTAATAAACCGACCCCCACTAGCTAATTAAGCTGGGGTGTTTTTCGTCTTTTACAGAAAACGCTCATTATTTTACCTGGTTTGGCACTATTCACTAATCGGGCCCGTTTTTTTGGATTTTTCTCGTTTCTTTATTTTTAATGGTTATTAAGCTCCAATTAATACTTAATTATAATTATATAATCAACCATAATTTTTACGGGTCCGTTTGACCACTTAAAGTCACGTTTTCGGGTTTTCTCGAAAACCGTACTTTAAAACTCCGTTAGCGTTTTAATCCATTCTTTGGATCCGTTTTCTTCGGGAATCATTCCCGTATACTAATTAGGCCTAACTAAGCCTTAGGAATCCATCTCGGACCCTAACGAGATCATATATCTCTTATACTTATTTAATGCGTGTTTTAGCGTTTTTCGCGTTTTACGCATTTTCTCTTTTCTTTTGGTTTTATTTTCTTTACCAATACTCTTAGGCACCATTAGGCCCTTAATAATCATATTAGAGTAATTTAACCACGATTTCTAGATCCGGGGTATTAAAAGTCGGGAAGGATTACAACCCTAGATACTTGCGAGATGACTAGTAATTTTTTTTCAATTGCATAAGAATTAGTAGGTAGACCAAAACATGGTCGACACCACTAACTATTAAGATTCCAAGAATGAACCTGTAATTAACCCTAGAAGTCATCACTGGAGATTCTAGAAGAAACCCGAATGGGCAGTCAACTAAAGTCAACCACGTCCTGAGGGATGATTGCCTATCCAGATGACATATGAAGAATCCGTTGTAGTGGAGTGCATACATAGAGGCCAATCCTAGCTAACAGGTAGGAATCCAACAATGATAATCCAGAGATGAAGACAATATTCTATTGGAAGACCTACAACACCGAAACCAACTAAATAAACTAAAACCCAAGATAACCTGACCAGGCTTGTAAATAAGATAGACCTGGCTAAGGAAAATTCAAAAACAAGCATCAAACACACCAAAGTAAACAAGCGGTGGTGATGAGTGATGGCAACTTTTAATATGAATAGCACAAGGCCACATGTCCCTACAAAACCCAAGATAATTAATGCAAACCTTTCTTTTCCAATTACACAATAAAGGAGCAAACTCCTCTGACCCCACCACGTGGCTTCCTTTTTGCTCATCATTGCTCCCAATATTCTGAAATAAAAAAGGACATGGGGAGCTTGGCCAAACAACATTGGCCACAACATTTTTATTGTTGAACGGGGATCACCAAACTACCTCACGGTGCAAAAGTAGAGGAAACCCGTCACTCATCCTTCTTGGAGCGGGAAATTCGGTCATCCCCGGTTGTAGAGAGCAAGAGACGAGGCCAGTTGAGCGTACCGTAGTGATAAACTTCGATAGAGCTGGAAGGAGATCTCCAAGTTAATATTGAGAGGGAGGAGACTTGAGGTTTACAGCGGGAACATGGAAGCATGAAGTCGCCCAACATGCGGCTGCCTTCCACCATTTTCCATCTTGTTCTGGACATGAACTTCTACCAAGAGGTAAAGCATGGGACATAAATGGTGTTGATTAAAGTTTCTCTACAGTGAAGCCAAGTCGATCGTGATCCAGAGCAAGCATACGTGACCAGTCCATCACACCTGACTTTGATGACGTCTTCTCCCTGCTTGCGGACAGAAGTTTCATGGATCCTCTATAAGTGATAAGCTAGTTGGGCTGAAGAAGTCCATTGAAGCTCTTTGGGAAGGCGGTGAGAGGTGAACGGAAAAGCATTTGGCGCACCATGGCTGTGAGAAAGGTGACATCTTCATACTTTCTTTTCACGCCTGACCCGATGATGCATCTATTCGCCAAAGCCAAAACCACATAAGAAAGCCTTAGAAGACTTGTGGCCTGAGTAGGAAAGTAGCGGCCATAAAATTCGATTACTCCCCACTTGCTCAAGAGTGTGTGTAGGATCTTACAACGGTTGTTCTTAGTGAGGTTGTTACTCACGAGGAACTAGGTGCTGAGTAACAGTCTGATGACGAACTCGATATTCAGAGAACAGCAACAGAGGGAAGGATATTAGATACACGTGAATCCTCACTATATTAGCTCGTATCAAAACAAGATACACCCTCACGTACTAGGAGAACAGGCTCTCCAAGCACAAACACGTAAAACACTAGATCTCTAGCTCTCTAGTGATTCTACCAACGTTTTATTAAAAACACCTCCTTTTCAGATTTTCTCTCAACAAAACTTGCCCCTCCCTTCTCTTAACGTCTCCTATATATAGTTATCGATTTACATAAAACAATATCTTTAAAGATATAATTTCTTTAAAGATAAAATCCTAGTAACCGACTTAGATATTAAACAGAAAAGATATTCTCTAGATTATCTACTAAAGATAAAATCTGTGCAGAATATATTTAGAGACGGTTAGTCACTGCGAGATCTTCTCTTGACGGCACCTCCCTTGGTCAGGTCAAGACTCAGATCTCTGTGTCTGTTACTGAGTTTGGTCAATCAAAACTTTTGCATTAACAATTTCCCCCTTTTTGATTGGGCAAACTCTGAGTCTTGAACTGATGCATGTTCCCCCTTATTCGCTGCTTCACTGCTTTCTGTATTCACCCATTGTCATCACTCAAAAGCTTGTGTCTGGAACTGAGAACGTTCCCCCTGAATTATTGCATCTTTGTTCATTGCCAGATAGATTTAGACATACACACACACACACATATGTGTTCAAGACATCTTTCCCCCTTTTGCCGAATAAAAAAGAAACTAAGGTATGAACCTCATAAGTAGGGGGTAATGGTGTGTCACAGACTGATCACTGAGAACAAGATGAAGAATCTGAAGGAGATAGAATGCCTTCTTGACGAAACTGATAGGACTGATTAGACTTTGGTACCCAAATTTGTTTAGGCTCAACTGTAGGCACACACTTAGACTGAATTATAGGAACCCATCTTTTAGTGTGGAATCTGTTGGCTCTATATAAGCTTTGCCTTGATGATTCTGCACGCAATTGTTTTCTCAACAGTTTGGGACACCATCTTACCTTGTGTCCTAGTTGATGACAGTACCAGCACGAGTTCAGTCTAGACTTAGAATGACCAGGTTGAGTCTTCAACTTTCTCGTCTTAGATTGAGTGGGTTTCTCTAGTTCAAATCCCAAACCGCACTTACTGGAGTTGTTATTGAACAACATCTGATTCAGATTTGCTATTCCAGTATACCAAGTGGGATTAGTCTGTGTCTGAAGCTCTAACTTCCGATTTGCATCAGCTAACATGCCCAAGAGAGTTTCACATTCCCTTTTTAGTGATTTGTTACGATCTAAAAGGGAATTCACTTCTTCTTGTGCCCAACATGGAAGAGTGAGAATTCTAGTCTCCAAAGAACTAACAAAGTTGATCCTTGGCTTATCCAGACCCTCTTTGACACAGTTTTTGTTTTCAGTCGAAGACTTACTCAAATCTTCCACTTTAGCTTTGAGTTCTCTGATCTCAGTAACATACTCATCTACGTCAAAATCCTCATCTGAGCTAGTAGGACTTTCAAGACTCTTTATCTTGTCTTCCATCCTAACTATCTTATCCTCATACCCAAGTTTTTGCGATTTCAGTTTCATCAATGCTTCAGACAAAAGATCAAATAATTGTGTCTTTGACATAGAATCAAAAGACTCTTTCACATGAGTTAAACATACCTCATCTTCTGGGAGAGTCTTGTTTAACTTTTCTTCCGCCATAAAACAGAATTCCGTGTCCAAACTCATCTCATCTTCTTGGACAATTGCTGTCATACACACTTGATCTTCATTCTCAGGTTCTGAGTCTGTACCTGAACCATCTTCTCCCCAAGCCGCAACAGCTGTTGTTGAGAATTTCTTGACCTTCTCCTGAAAATTATCCCTTTGTGGCAAAGGACAATTTTTGACCTCATGTCCAGGTTTGTTGCACCTGAAACAGATTATTGGACCCTTCTTTGATTTGTTACGATTAAACTTAGAATTCTGACTTCGCCGTCCTCCAAAAATCCTTCGAATACCATCAGCTATCTTGATAATTTCTTCCTCTTCACTCAATTCCTCTTCATCTGTACCAGCATTACTCTTCCAAGCTTTCAAGGCCAGATCTTTGCATGTTGTTGGCGAAGAGATTGCTCCCTTCATCTTACCTTCATAGACCATCAGCTCAGAGCCTAACTCCTCGAGGGACATTTTTTGACAAATCCTTGGTTGTTTCTAGCAAAGTTGTATAGTGCAGCCAATCCTTTCCAAGACTGTCCAGACACCTTTCATTGATAGTTTGATTATCTAGTGTGACTCCCACAGTCTTCATATCACTCAGTATCTTGTCAAACTTTTCAAGCGTCTGTGTAACAGACTCACCTTCAAGCATTCTGAAATTATCAAACTGTCTTCTGAACTGTTTTCCTTTTGCCTTTCTGATCGAATCTGTTCCTTCATAGGCAACTTTCAGAAAGTTCCAAACTTCTTTAGCAGTTAGTATGCCAAGAACTTTCTGCTGATCACCCTCTGAAAGTGATGAGACAATCACTCTCAAGGCCTGCTTGTTCTTGCTGAGTAGCTTCTTATCATTATCATTCCAATCTTTCTTCTCTTTACGCTTGGTGACTCCTCCTTCAGTGATCTGTGGTACCAGATCTCCTTCAGTGACAACAGTCCACAGATCATAGTCGATTGACATCAGTTGATGTCCCATCTGTTCACACCAACAAGCATAGTTGAATTTGGTAAGCTTGGGTGCCTTGACGTTGTAAGAACCCATATCGATCACCCTTGGAAGATTTCTCTTCTAAATCAGTGAAAAAGGGAACCCGCTCTGATACCAATTGTAGGATCTTACAACGGTTGTTCTTAGTGAGGTTGTTACTCACGAGGAACTAGGTGCTGAGTAACAGTCTGACGACGAACTCGATATTCAGAGAACAACAACAGAGGGAAGGATATTAGATACACGTGAATCCTCACTATATTAGCTCGTATCAAAACAAGATACGCCCTCACGTACTAGGAGAACAGGCTCTCCAAGCACAAACACGTAAAACACTAGATCTCTAGCTCTCTAGTGATTCTACCAACGTTTTATTAAAAACACCTCCTTTTCAGATTTTCTCTCAACAAAACTTGCCCCTCCCTTCTCTTAACGTCTCCTATATATAGTTATCGATTTACATAAAAAAATATCTTTAAAGATATAATTTCTTTAAAGATAAAATCCTAGTAACCGACTTAGATATTAAACAGAAAAGATATTCTCTAGATTATCTACTAAAGATAAAATCTGTGCAGAATATATTTAGAGACGGTTAGTCACTGCGAGATCTTCTCTTGACGGTACCTCCCTTGGTCAGGTCAAGACTCAGATCTCTGTGTCTGTTACTGAGTTAGGTCAATCAAAACTTTTGCATTAACAGTGTGGACTTTCATTGTTTGTAGATCGAGGACTACGAAATGCATGTCATCACCATCAAAGTGAGACTTCAGTGAAACCTTCAGATTAATTAAGGACTACAAAATGCATGCCCGTATCACCATTGTCAACTAACCAAAACAGCGAAGTGGAAAAAAAATAAAGCTAAGAATCCTAAAGGAGAGAAAACCAAATAAAGACTACAAATACTATAGGAGCTTTAGATTCCGATGTGTATTTGCTAACCCGTCACTAGATTTCACAATTATTGTAGGATAATAAGACCATAGAACATTAGACAAAAAAAGGGATGAACCCATCAGAGAAGGATGCCATAAAGAAGCAAAACTAATCCAAGAACAAATAAGAAAGGATTTGAGGCTAGGACAAACTCTACCTCTATATAGAGAGAGTCAGAGAGGCTCTCACATAAGGAGAGAAAAAACGTGTTTTCTCAACTACGAAGCTTGTTATGGCATGGTTGTTGGATTTTTCACCCATACGCATGATTGTCTCTTGAAATAAATAAAACTTCATCTTTTGTTAGGAGCTTTTATTCTCACCTTTGATTGGATTTTAAAAAATCTCACGTAGGAGGATAAAAGGTTTTTTTAAGGAGCTATCTTCTAACACTTCATAGGACTTACTTCAAGAAGAAACATTAGTTGCGCATTGAGAAATCTTTAAAGATAGGGTATGCCAAAAAGTTTGTGATGATGCCTTCACTAGTAGGACTTATGTTAGGTGATAGTTAGTGTACTCATAACCAAATAGCCCTAAACCTTAAATCTTGTTAAACTACCCGTAATAGCCTTAGGAGTGGTAAATTTGATCAAGTCTGGTTCCAAACCGACCAACCATATATACATGTAAATCTTTAAGTGGGACCCACTACTAAAAAACACAGTATTAGTGACACACAATTCCGTCTCTAATCCGTCACTAAAGTGATTTAGCGATGGATTAGAGACGGAATTGTCTGTCGCTAATTCAAATTCACGTTGGACAACGTCGTCCGTCTGTCGCTAATTCTATTTTAGCGACAGAATTGAGACGGAATAAGTCCTTCGCAAATTAGCGACGGATTTTTGCACTCTGCATACCACGTGTAACACCCCTACCGCTAATACCGTCGTTACCGTACCATACTTACCTTCGCAGCGGATATTACTTACTCAACGGCGGGTGTACAATGCCGTTAGTCACCCACGTGACTAACAAGGCGAGTTACAATACTACATACTATCGGTCTGATGAATATGAACATACCGAGTGCTCTACACAATACATTACTTTCCTTTGCATACCAATCCATAATTCGATACAACTCCAATACAATACTATACCGAGCATACTACAATCCTTACATTACCGATACAGTTTAGACTTCCAAATTCATACTACGTTACAAGTACAATTCCCTTTTTTTTCAACTACCCATGCTTATGTAGCAGTCCCCGTCCTACTCTCTCGAACGGTGAACAGCTTCGGTACCTGCACACTAAAAACGGTCCCCCGAGGGGGTCAGCTTACGCTGCATATGAAATCCGCATATACCGCGTGCTAACCGCGGTACGCCGACTACTTTGGGTCGGATATACATGGAGTTCATTTAACATGCATACATACATACTCATACTACGACAATACAATCAAAGATACCTACATAAATATACAAGTTCAGTGCTTACTGAGGAACACAATTCAATAGTCGACCGTTCATATTTGTTATACATTCATTACTCTTCGTACTGAGTTCGATATTCGTTACTCTACTCATACCTACTCCTTACTCTTGCATACTCATCACTCCAAGTTCAATGCCTTACTCGTACCCGATCCTTACTCTGTACTCGTTACTGTACTAGTGCATACTCACTACTCAATTCTCCATACTTACTCTTATATACTCAATACTCTATACTTACTCATACATACTCAATATTCGGTACTCATTACTTACTCATACTTGCTTCTTACTCGATACTCATTACTTTACTCATACATACGCAATACTCATTACTCAGTACTTTGGTCTCTGGGCGGAGTCATACACAAGACTCGCCACCGGACCTACAATACGAGGGCTATACGCTTAGCTCCTCAAATACTCAATGTCCGTTCCTACCGGACTACTCATATTCCCAACACTTTTCTCTTAGAGCACAATACAATCTCATGGATTAGCCTAGAAGTATCTCTCTCGATAACCTCTGTTAGCTTGGGGAATTACCACCGTCTAGTATCCTCAGATTTAAGGGTTTCCCCAACATATCGAATACTCTCTCGTTCGGGGCATACTTACATCAGTCGGGTCCTCTCATAATGGGTCGGCTAATTACTAAGGGGTTTGGAGATCCCTCATCATTCTTTGCTACTCTCATGGTTCATGTTTTGCACCAAGATTAATTCCTCTAATAGAGGTTACTTATATACTTCCACTACTTTTCGTTTGTGGATTACTCATTTCGTTTCTCCTACCGTTATCGGGAGGTTATTACTCCCGTACACTCTCTCACATTCTGGTGAGTTCATTGATTTACGTTATCGTTTATTGGTTCGTTGGTTTAGTGCGTTGCTACGGTTCCATTGGTTCACACATGACTCTTACTACGAGTCTATACACAATAAGACTCATCTATGAGTCGGTCTACGCACTATGTGAGGCCACACAATCAATCAAGAAAGGTTAGCTCAATCAACATACAACAAGACATGCAACGAAAGGCAATAATCCGTTTTCATGCTTTAGTCTTGATTAGCGGGCATACAACACACAAATCAACGTAACTCGATTAGCATACGGGGCATGAGGAAATCATACCTTCCTCCGGAGTTAGCTTTAACACGTGTTCCCTTGTTCCTTGGTTCACACTTGTTCCACTGATAATGTTTCAACATTATTATTAATACTATACTCTTACGATATACAAATAATTACTACTCCCGTACTTACCCCGTTATCCCGGTGTACTTAATGTTCTTATACTCTCAACTTGCTTGGTTACTTTTACACTTGTTTCCATACTCATATACTTACTTTCTTACCTTCATTATTTCAATTGTAGTGTACTACTACATATATATGCGTATATGTGTATAGGCATATATATATATATATACATATGATTATTATAATCATATAGTAAAATTTTTTTTTTTGACTCGACCGGACTTGCGACCGACCTTGCAAGTCCGGTCCATTCCAGTAGCTACTAGTACGGGAAATTTTCTGGCTCGACCGAACTTGCAAGTCCGGTCGCAAGTTCGGTCCATTCCAGTAGCTTGCATTACGGGAATTTTTCTGGCCGACCGAACTTGCAAGTCTGGTCGCAAGTTCGGTCCATTCCAGAAGGTTTCTGACGGGAGAATTTTCTGGTCCGACCGAACTTGCATGTCCGGTCGCAAGTCCGGTAGATTCCAGAAGGTTTCCCGTCTTTGTAAATCTGGGCTCGACCGAACTTGCAAGTCCGGTCGCAAGTCCGGTCCGGCCCAGTACTTTAGTTTTAAAATCTGTTTTCAGTCCTCTCTTTTACCCATTACTTCCCCAATCTTCCTACATGTAATCCCACATGTTTAAACACTATCTAGGCCCTCCAAATTTCCTTAGTTCATCCAACAATTCCTTACTCTTTCTAAATCCTCATACACAATTTCTCCTCACTTCCTTTCAATTCTTACAATTGTTTTCTTTACTCTCATGCCACAGATTTTCATTTTACCCTTTACCATTCCATACTCCCTCTACCAATGCTACTCCTAGTATCCCAAATACATGTCCAAGCAAATACAATATCTATACCCAAGTCCAACATTCCTTTACCAATTCTTGCACATTAATTTCTCCTAACTTCTCCAATGTATTCTTATACACTTTTCTACAGATTTTACACTTCTTATTTCTCATACTACAATTACCATTCCAATGGTCATTAAACATCTCTACTATCCCCAATACATATCTTGGTTCTCCCATTCACCAAGTCATCCACAAACGTACATATTCCTACCAAAATTTTGCCATAGTTCACCTACAATCCTCACTTATCCACACATATCCATTTCACCAAAATCATTCCTATTCTAGCCACACCCATACAAGGGTCCTACCAGCAATACAAGAAATCTTACAGTATAAATTCACCAATACTTCCTCAATCCACAATACAAATACCCATATACAATTATTTGGCTCTAAGGCCTACAATCCACATACTTGCTCTTAAATACTCAAACTTCACAATTCTCAATACTAGTACAAGGTTTTGGGTTCTTTAAATATTTTACCCAATCCCACTACTCTAATGCAATAGAATCTACATTAGGAAGGAGCTCTTACCTTGAGCTTATACTTCCTTCTTTTCTTTTCCATTTCTCCTCTTGCTCTCTTTCTTGTCCAAATCGGTTTTGTGGGGAATGGAGTTGCCAAACTCCATTCCCATCATCCAAGAACACAAAGACAAGCATGATTAATCTACTAGCCCTCACATTAACACTAATTCATTGAAGTGTTTGAAATACAAATTCTAGGGTTTACCTTTGGAGTGCTTTAGGAGGGGTTTTAGCCCTTGGTTCAAGAAGGTGTTCTCACCACCATTGGAGGGTTGAAGCAAAGCTCCAAAACAAGAGGAAAAACAAGGTAAGAGAGAGACCAAAAATCGGCTATACTAAGAGATGGAGAAAAGTGAGGTCTTTCATGGAGATTTTTACCTTGTTGGAAAGAGGAGGCTCCAAGCTTCACAATGGTGTGCTTTTCTCTTCAAATGGGGAAAACCCATGGAGATGAAACTCATCCTTTTCTAATTTTGAAAAGATAGAAATGTAGAGGAGGATGAGGGGATTACAAATATGTAATTTATTTTACATTTGGAGCTCAAATGGAGCTAGAGCGTGAGGAAGAAAGTGAGGAAGCCATGGGAGCTTCCTTTGGGGCTTTGAAATCGCCCAACCAGAAGAGAGAGAGGGCAAAAATCGATGGAGAGGGAAGGAGGGAAGGAGAGAGAAGAGAGAAATGAGGGGAGAGAGAAAAGGTAAGTTGTTTTTGTCCTTTTATTCTACTTTTGCTTTTTGACTCATTATTTATTTAGCTAATGTGTGTGTATGAGAGGGGGTTTATTTATCTGTTAAAACCTGCCCCCACTATAATACTAGCTGGAACGTTTTTCGTCTTTTACAGAAAACGCTCGTTATTTTACCCGGTTTTGATACTATTCACTAACCGGGCCCGTTTTCCGGAGTTTTCTCGTTTCTTTATTTTCATTGGCTATTAAGCTTCCATAAATGCTAAATAATTATTATTTAATGATTTATAATTTTTACGGGTCTGTTTGACCACTTAAAGTCACGTTTTCGGGTTTCCTCGAAAAACGTGCGCTAAAGCTCTTTTAGCGTTTTAATACATTTCTTGGATCCGTTTTCTTCGGGAATCATTCCCGTATACTAATTAGGCATGAATAAGCCTTTGGAATACTTACGATACTATAACCGAGGTCTCGTACCTCCTATGGTTATTTAACGCTCATTTTAGCGTTTTCCGCTTTCTAAGCGTTTTTCTCATTTCTTTTTGGATTTATTTTCTTTACCAAAATTACTTAGGCACTATTAGGCCCTTAAATACTATATTAGAATAATATAATCACCATATTTAAGTTCGGGGTATTTCAATCTACCCCCCTTAAAGAACTTTGCCCTCAAAGTTGGTGAATCTAATACTGTTACTCGTACCAATACTCTATGCTAAGGTTATGACCTCTACATATGACTTGTCAAACTCCAAATGTCTGACATGATGCATACTACGCATCCAAACAGCATGTCACTGCATGCATAGCAATCAAAAATATCCGTTTTACTCCTCTCCAAGGGGGTCCATCCACAGACAATTAGGTACAATCCTCCCCCAATGGCGAGTGATCCCTCAGATACCGGTCACGTTTGAACACTTACGCTTTCTGGTTCACGGCCGTCATGACTTGAGCACTTACGCTTTCTGGCTCTACGGTCCTTTGGTTCTGATCAAATTCGTTTGCACATATAGAGATCCTCAAGCACTTACTCATACTTACTTACTCATACTTTACTCATACTTACTCATACTTACTCGGGACTACACTGCCCCAGTGCCCTTGGAAAAATACAAAACACACACTGTTACCGTACACCCGGTGTAGTGGTTTCAAACTACTCTACACTTCCACAGACTCAAAACTAGCTTCACCTCCTATGGTTTCGACCAGATACCCGTGCCTAGGCATGGAAGATCCACTAGCGTCCGTGGGAGCGGTTTTAAAACCAATCCTCATTCTCGAGTTTGAAGAAAACGTTGTACCAAATTAGTTTTGGAAATTCATTTTGAAAACTTTGCATACACCTCCCAATTTCGATTTATGATGATCATTCCTATTACTAGTGTTATTATTGTGGCCACTTAAGGGAGCTTCCAGAGTCATTCAACCCCAATGTGATCAGCATTGGTGTTGAATTATCCTTCCACTCCAATTTGTGTTCGGATTCCCTTGATCGCTTGCAAATCAAGTTCCACTTCCCACCTCAATACAAACAGACAGATTGTCAAACATTATTTCGTTTTCTATCTTTTTAATCTTGCTACTCATAATCATACACATACATTTCCCCATTTATATGATTCACTTACTTACTTACTAATCATCTCATCAATTATTACTGCATCCTCTCAAACTACTATACTTAAGAAATTCATGGGTATAATATCCCATTAATCTGCTATACCAAATTCATACTCATAAAATACATCGGTTTCGTGCCGATTTATACTCATTACATACATTGGTTCCATACCGATTTATACTCCTCAAGTCTCCCATACATACTCATTCCTCATACTATTACCAATCGGGGTTCTCACTACCCTGGAGTTTCTCTACTCCTTTTCCTATACTTACTTCCCAAATTACCACAATCATACAATGAGTGAATACAAATGTTTATGTAACATAAGTATCAATCATTAAAACAAATTCTTTTGCGCTATGCGCATTGTAGTTTACGCACCTATCACGTAAAACATACATTTCACGGTTTTCGCTCTACCCCCCTTAAAAGGGATTACGCCCACGTAATTTACCATGTGTCAACATTGGACATTGGTCGAAGGCATTCAGCCGTCATGGAGTGGTTCAGTTTCCATGCGGTCTATTATACAATGTTCCTTGATCAACGGGTCTTAACCGTACTGTCGGTTAGTCCCTGCATCAAGAATTTCCATCGGAGTTTATTTAACTCTTAACCGGGTTCGGTTCTAGCCTGAATGGCTTTAAGGCATTAACGATTAACCTTTTATTCACTAGGTGTACTTCACTTAGAATTCTGGCCCACTAGCTTCTGCTGCGCGACCCTGATAACTTGGGTTATTCGCCCTTCTTGTTATCTTAAATGTGCTATACAACACCTGTTATACCCAAAATTTCAATCCCCCCGGAAGAGAGTCTCTACTAATAGGCTAGTAGCGAGGGTTCCCAATTCGATTGGCACATTTCAGAGTACTAGGGACAGCTTAGTCATCTCCAGGGGCATTTTCGTAATTTTTCAAGGCTCCTAAGCCCCCTATAGGCTTTCTCTCTCCTCCAAATAAGGGTCAAATCAATTCAAAATGCTTTGAAATTTTAACCCATGATAGAGGATGACATTCTAAGCATAATGGCGTTGGAATTTTGATTTTTCGAGTTTCCAATAATTTTCTAGCAATTTCTGACTGGATCTGACAAGAAATTCAATTTAAAAATATTCCAACATTTAAAAAATTCGTTTCCACCTCAGAAAATTCATAATATCCATCCTTGACATGTGGTTAAAATTTCACAGCAAAATTCCTTTGGGAAGTTTTTTAATTAAAATACCAGAAAATCTTACTTTTACTAGATTTTCTTTATCTTTAAGAAAGTCTATATAAGGGGATAGGTTTTTGGATAAAGGAAGAACTTCATATGCTCAAGAACCCTAGAGAGTCAGAAAACACAGCCTCCTCTCTCTCTCTCACGTTTTCCAACACCCGACCACCCAAATCATACCGAAAATCCCCCGAAATCACCATCTAAACACGTTTTCCAATCCCCAAAGCACCAATAGTCATCAAAACCCCACAAAAACACCATCAAAACGTGAAGAACAGCAAGAACAACCAACAACTAGAAGCTTGGTTCGAAATCCTTTCGGGTCTGCCATCAACGAAGCACTCAACGAATCCCGGTGTGAAGAATCACCTTGAATTCGAAGGTAAAACAGGTTACAACTCTACTTTTCTAATTCCCCACGACCTTATTAACTCTCTGTCAAATTTTGGGCTCAAACTAGCCTTCGTACGCTTCTGTATTGCTGTTTGTTTAAGCTTCTGTCCAATAACTTGTTTACTAAGTTTCGTGCTTAATTCGAGCTCAAATTGAAAACTTTCAATCACTAACGTCTTGTACATCTTTCAGGCTACACACCCATAAAATTTGAGCCAAAAACACCTTCGGGAACAGCCTAAACGCCGCCGTCCGAGGGCGGTCCGCACCCACGGACGTCATGTCCGGGGTCCCCGACTCCTTGTCCGTAAGCCTGGACGCCCACGGATGGCGGCGGGATTTTTAAATTTTAAAAATTTAGGTTTTTCTAAAAATGTCCGGGCCCACAGACGGCCTGCCCGTGGCCCCGGACTTTACAATTTTCTGTTTTCTATTTAATTCGACTTTTATTTTCATATAGGTTAACTGGGGTCCGTGGTCTCGGACATTAGGTCCGTGACTACGGACGGAAACAAAATTTGACCTAATTCTGCCTCCAAAACCCTAGTTTAGGTAATTTTAATTTCCACTTTAATTTTCTGCCAAAAAACGTTAAAAAATAAAAAAAAGCAGAAGCACGCACCAAGGTTAAAAACAACTTTGTAGAAAGCCGTCAATAAACCAAGTAGAGGAAAAACGACCTAGGAAGGGTAATGAAAGTAATTTGAACCCTAATTAAGTCGAATATCAAGCCCCGAACCCGAACTCTCCTTTCCTAATTTGATCTAGGTTAAAATTAGGTGGCGACTCATAATAGGTTCCAGTGAGCTAGTTTAGGTTTTAATAATTATTGTTATATGACATAGTTATTAATCTTAGGTTATAAGTGGACCTAAAACCCGATTAGATCCTAATCAACTTAATCCACATAGGATAGGGTTTAAAATCGAGGCTCACAGACTGGCGACTCTGCTGGGGACAAACTCTTAATTTTAACTTGTTTAATTTTAAGAAAGAGGGCTTAACTCGAAAATGTTTATTTATGGCTTTATTACTTTGTTTGTTTACTTTTGTGCGCACTTTAATTTCTGCACCTTCACATCATATGAGAGCGAGGGTCCACACAAACCGGTTCTACCCCGGGACCCGTCTGAGGGTCCCCTGTCAGGGACTCACACCTTTTAGGTGATGTGAATAAGTGGGGGAAAAGAGGAGGGTGTCATCTAACCACACCCCCTTAATACCTGGGCTTTAGCCCCTAGCATTTTCCTGGCAGTATCCTTACTTAGCCCATTGTTTGGTCAGTCAAAGACCCGACCGTAGACACACACCTTCAGGTGATATGAAAAGAGTGGGGAAGCCCAAAGAGAATAGCGTGCAAGCCCTATTCCTTTGTGGTGACCTGGGCCCACGCCCCAAGCACCTCTCCGGATCGATCCATACCCGAATTGGATAAGTGTCAAGTGAGGACATGTGGAATTTGTATGGGCCTTGTCTGCTTGTGTGATCGGCCCACTACCCAGCCTAGGAATTGATAGGAACTTTTCCTACATCAACTCAGCCCAACCTGAATTTACGGATTTATTGTTTGCGGCCCAGAGGCTCTGTTTGGTTTGATATGTGAAACATTTGGGCTTCGGCCCAAAAGTTTAGACTTAGGTGATTTCTCTCTTTCGACCCAATTTGAATTATCAATTTAGTTCCAGGCCCATGAAAAAAAACAAATCCACCTAAAGCGATCCATAAAAATCCATCAGGCCTTTCCTTTTCGAGGCCCATTCTAGTCCAGGAAGACTTTTCACTCAGGTTTTGACCCACGATCCTAGACATGGGTATCATCTTCAGGCCCAATCATAATCACTCGGCCCAAATTCCAATTCACATCCAGAACATGGTTTAGAAATCACTTCGGCCCATGCGCTTTACTTCTAGCCCAAACACATTCTGGCCCAAGCGCCCAATTCTTAGAACATTCCGGCTCAAGAGTCACGCTCTTAAAAAATTTCAGCCTAGGCACTAGTTCACAGCTCATGAATCACTCTGGCCCATGTCGGGTCTCAGTGCCTACCCACAATCTTCGAAACATTCCAGCTCATATGTTTTTCTTGCAGCCCAAACAAGTTTTTACCTAAAACTTCTTCACGGTCCAGAATTTTAGCTCAATCCACTTTTGTTTTCCAACAGATAAGCCCAAATCCCAAGTATGGTAGAGGGAGGAAATCCAGTCAGCATGGAGGCCCAGTTTGCAGCCTTAGAGCAAAGGTACATGGCTGCCTTTGTTGCCATGGAATAGAAACATAGGTCCACCACTAATGACATGGAGACTAAGTATGTCACCATCATCGAAGAGCTGAAAAGCAAAATCAATTCCCTTGAGGTTGGTCATCAGGAAAACATTTCAGGAAAGATTGCTGACTCTGGGAACGAGCGTGACTACATCGAAGTTAACTCTGTTGAGGCCTGTGGAGGGTGATTTTTTCGGTATGAGGGGGGGTCTATCTAAATATGGTTCTTGACTGAAAAACCTAGATCCTAAAATGCCATTCTGTGGAGGGTGAAAACATGTCACCTCGGCATCCCTCAAATACCTACTCTATCGTCCGTCTTTCCCAGAAAGCATAAAGGGAATGCTAGTGAGCACTACACCCGCTCTCAATGGGCTCCACGCGGACTTATGCCTCTATAAGGCGGAGTTGACTAGAGTCGCCACCTAGTTTGACCTATGATAACTAGGAAGGAAAACTGGGTTCTAGGAACCGTTAATTGACTCTGAGATTGCTGCCTATGGATAGGACTTATCTAATCATACTAGAGATTCTATATGGGTTCGCACTGGATTACACCCCTTAGAAGTGGCAACGACCACGACTTCGGATTGGTGCCCGAGGAAACCTCGGTCTCCAATTGTCGGGATTGCATTCTTTCAAAACCTTGTAAAGAGATTCATTTAAAAGCCAAGGATAGCATTAGGACAGGAGGAGAGAAAATGAGAGTGGATTAGGCGAGCTTTTCTACCAAGCTAGCGCCAAGGAGAGGAATTGCTGAATTCGGATGAGTATAGAATGAAGATTTGGGAAAAGTTTGAGGTTGAATGAATAGACAAGACTTGGAGTCTGATGGTTTGAAGTTTGTGGGGGGCAAAGAAGGTTTGAGCGTTTTGAGAGATATGAGAGCCACCTTAGAGGGGAAAAGGGTTTTTTGTTTGGAATGGGGTCGCACCCTAGATGGGCTGCCTACGTACTCAACTCCATGTTGAGATCAGACCTTACGTAGTTCACGACATTTTGGGGTTTTTGGAGATTTTTTGAGATGTTTAAGATTTAGAAGGGTTCGGAGTTTTGAGAAGTTTCAGGTTTAGGATGCTAGTCTGTGAGACGCTCGGGTCCGTGAGACGTTTGAAACCTTGAGATGTCGAAGTCTGTGAGACGCTTGGGTCTGTGAGACGCTCGGGTCTGTGAGACGCTCAGGTCTGTGAGACATTCGAATCATTGGAATGACAAAGTCTGTGAGACGCTCGGGTCTATGAGACATTTAAAGTGTAGGAGAAATTGAATTGAAACTGGAGTTGAAACGGGGTTGAATGAATATTGATTTGAATTGAAATTGAAATAAATTTGGATTTGAATGAGTTTGGAATTGAATTGAATTTGAATTAAATTGAATGAAGTTTTGAATTGAATTGAAGTTAGAATGAATTAGATTGAAATGAATGAAGAATTAAATGAATTAGAATTGAATTAGGCTGAATGAATTGGGTTTGAATTAAATTTGGTTTGAATTTGAGTTGGGTCTGAAAAACGGACCGGGTCAAAGTTGGACCGGATTGGGCCTTGGTCAAGGTTTGGGCTGGATTGGGCCTGAATTGGGCTTGGGTTGAGATGGGCTTTGATTTTATTTACAGGGTTGGGCCACACATGGATTGGGCCCGATGGGCTTATTGGGCTGAATGGGTCAAGCTAGAAGTGGGTCAGGCAAGAAGTGGGCCAGGTTGAGTGATTTGGGCCTGGTTTGTTATTTGGGCTTGTTGGAGAGAAAAATTGATTGGGAATATTGGTCTATATACATATATACATATTTTAGGTGTGTGTTTTAGGGTTTAGGGGTGTCACCACCACGAGATTGGTCAATGACCCATCAGTCCAGGGGGACCCCTCTATCCTAATGGCTTGGACCTAAGGACATAGTAACTATGGTTTAGAATATAGACGAGTGAGTATATATACATAGCAACATGAATTTAAAACGAGCAGTTAGCACACGACAAACAAATCAAATCTGTAATTCAATCAATGAATAATCTAAAACCGAAATAAACCTGATTTGGTTTCTGTTTGTAACTAAAGTGGAAATCAGAGAAACAATGAAGTTAGACACGAATCTCAATTTATAGAAGCAAGTGGCGTTAAAACAATTCATTTAGCAGAAAGCAGCTTAGAAGAATAACATTTACATTAAGATATAACTATCGGTAATAATACAAAACTAGACAAGACGATGAGTTGTGCCCCTAGGCTGAGTATTTAACAGATATACATACACAAGCAAAACAGATTAACACTGGTACGAATTTTGAACACAGGAAGGGATACCAACCCTTGAGTTAATCAATTTGATCAACTCTTGCAAACACAAAATTGGCTACAATCGATCTACACACACAAGGCTTGACAGGAGCATCTGAGCATCCAGTTCATTCTCGGGATCCAACAGTTTGCCCCGGGCCAGAGTTCAGAGCGGGTACCTCAGCGAAACACAAATTAAAAGTGTAAGTAAATATTTCCAAAACAAATATACACTCGCAGATTTCAATAGCATTTCCAGTCCCCAAGTATTATGCCGCAGACACTGGGTCTGAGTTTCGAAGGCAACATCCAGAGAAGCAAACACTAGAACTAAACCTGGTTAACCGGTTCAAAGAGGAAATTAACAACATCTGGCTTGGATTCCGATAAACATCTCCATTTTTAAGTTAGATCAAATAAAATGAAATAAAACGGACAATCTAACTGGACATCTCCTTCATAACCGGTTTTGGAAGTACTGCCACAAAATGAAGAAGGAAATGGAACTGAAGAGGAGAGGGTGCATTACCGAGAAAACACTGGCTAAATCAGCAAATGACGATTGGAACTTCAAAGTAATTTCAGTAAATCCAAGCTGGGACTTCGCACACCAGCTTCGGTTCGAGCCTGCTCCACCTTCCTTCTTGTGTCCGCTCGCGCGAACCGGGAAAACTTCAGTCGATGGGTGAGCGACGATTTCCTTTTTGGTTGAGTTGTGAAGGTACGCCAGGGTAGAAGAATCAAGATCGTGAGGGAGTGGTATCTGGTTCTGGTAGATTTTGAGATATAAAATTTTGAAGACAGAAGGGGAGGGGTTTTTCTTGTTCTGGAGATCGACAGAAGGGGAGGGGTTTCGTGAGGGAATGTTGTTCAATTTTTGGTGCCTGTCTTCAGTCGGAAGTTTTTTTTTGAGATGGAAATCGAATGAGAAAGAAAAGAGAAGCACCGATCGATTTTTTTTTTGTGAACCAACAGCAGAAAAAGCATGATGTCGACTTGAAGAAGGAGATGGGTGGGAGAGCAATTCCAGATGTGGATATAGCAATCTTCAAGCATACCGTTGGAGCCCTTAGACATGGTCTTGGAATTTTCTTAGTGTATTTTCGATTTCACATATCTGTTCGAAGAAAATAGTAGAGGGGCGGGGACAGGGAAGAAGAAGACGGAGGCAGATGAAGCAGACCGTGGTGGCTACTGTCTTCCATCATCGGTTCATATTTTGAAGAATCGAAATAGAATGGCCAAGAAGGTTGTGTGGTCGGTGGTAATGGAGAGGATGAACAGAGATGTCCCTTGACAAGAGATATTGAGGAGGTTGTGCTCCCGTTCGAATCAGAAGAAGAATCAAAAAAGGGGACGGGGTGAATCGCCAGGGAGAGAAGATTGAAACACCGCGACAGCAAAAACAAAAAAAATGTTGACGTCGATCAAATGCCCTATGTCGGCTCGCCTTTACTGTAGGTTTTCTACTGTTTTATAAGCTGAGATTAGGGTTTTAGCAAAGAAAATTCGATGTTTGTCGAGATGGGTTTCGTCTGGGTCTAGGCAGAAATGTATGGGCCGGAGCCTTTGATCGAACTGGTGTCCGGTTGATCGAGGGCAGCTAGAAAAAACGAAAGCAACTTGCCTTCACCCAGATTCAAACCCAACATCTATGGGTTTCATTTCAACTCATACTAACCAACTTAACCAATGCATTTATTTGCTACCAGAATGAGAGGAATAGCAGGAAAAGGTGTAACTCGGATTTGAATAAGTTTCCTCAAAATTCTAATGAAAGCGCGGAGTGAACTAAGATGTTTTATATGTGACAATGAGATTTTATTTTTAACTGCCGTAAAATAAGAAAATGGAGACAAGAGCATATAAATAATAATAAATGTAAATAATCTTCAAAACAATAATGCTAAAGATAAAATAAAAGAAGATACTAATAAGTAAAATATAAGTAAAGTATCAATGAAATGATATAAAATAAACATGTAACAAAATGGCATGAACTAAAATTAAAATAAATATGCAAATAAATAAGTGAATAAAACTGAACACACTAATATGGAATAAATCGAAAATAAAATAGGTAAATAACGAAAAGGGGTGGAATCGATGTTTTGAAAATTGATTTAGAAAATTTGTCATAAATGACAGTTTTATTTTGGTATGCACATGAGTAAGTTTTGAAATGAAAGGTGATGACCCTATTATTTTTTGCATTTTCCGGAATTTTGCTTTATAGGGTGAGAATTTTTGGTGTCTACAAGGCCTAGGATGCACAAAGATTTGTAGGGCAAGTCGTCCCGGACCGCCAACTAACTGCAGAATTAAGGAAGGCCCTGAAAAGGATTGAGCGCATGGAAAAAGCTAGCAACCAGCTGGTTTCGATTACTCTTCTATGGAATCGTACCCCGAGGTTAATCTCCCTCTAAAGTTGAAGCTACCCACACTTGCTCTATACAAGGGTTCCTCAGACCCCCAGGTCCATCTGGCGATGTTCGATAGGGAAATGTCCATCCTCAGGTTGAATGACATGCAGAAGGCCAAGGTTTTCGCCCGTTATCTCGATGAAATACCTCAACGTTGGTACTTGACTCAGAGGATGAACACCAAAACCTATGAAGAGTTTGTGAGGCTTTCCTGCACCATTTCGAGTATGCTAGGAATCTTGAAGTCACCAGGTCCGACCTTGCCAGTACCCGACAGGGAAACAGTGAATCAATGTCCGACTTCATCAAACGGTGGAGGATGAAGGCCGCTGCTATGCCTACAAAAATGGATGAGCAAGAACAAATTCGAATGATTGTGGACAATATGCAGAGACAATACTACAACGAGCTGAGTTGCACATACTTCCCTAATTTCGACATGCTGATGGGACAGGTAAGGGTCATGGAAGAAAAGATTCACAAAGGCGAGCTGAAGCTGGGACAACCCAAAGCCCAGGGTGTGAGTATCGAGACCTTTAAGTCAGGACCGGCCAGAGTAGCTCAAGTTTCGTACCGAGTGAGCACCATACAAAAACCCAGTGCTGCAAAACAGATCGTCAAGGCCTCACCCCGATCCAAGAGGTTCTCTGCACCGAGACAGTTTACCGACATTGGCCGGCCTCTCAGTCAAGCACTCGTGAAGCTACAAGAGCTAGACTTACTACAACCTCTCACACCTAGTCCTGGGATCACCCAAGCCGGGGAACATCTCCATCAGTTCTGCCAGTTTCATCAACTACCAGGACACAGTCTGACGACTGCAAGCATTGAAGCACAAGATCGAAGACCTTATCGAGCAAGGAATCCAGTTTGTTGAGTAGGCAAAAGTCTAGCAGTGTTTTGTTTACTCATTTCAATTGTGTGGGAAGTTTATCACATCTCTTTTAATGAAGTTTAGATTTGAAAATTTCAATTTTTTCGACTTTTTCAGTTTGTAATCACAAAATGATAATAAAAGAAATGTGTTCGTTCACCTTGCATCTTGCTCATTAGCAAACATTTCTTAAAACTAATGTTCATGAAACGGTTATTTCTTGGCAACTGAACAAAACGACTTGGCTTTTGTTCTAAGAAGATGAACATGTCCAACCAAACACCACTACTCACCCCAAAACATCCAAGCAACCCACGAAGCGGTTCAAGTCTACATTTGTCAAATTGTTGTTATAAACCCTGGATTAATACTGGGGGCAATCTGAGTTTAAGTTCGTCATCTTTCACCTTTCGTTTAAATATGCGAACAAGTCTCAGAGTGAGAATTCACGAGAGTGACTTGAGCGGAAAAACCAGGAGTGAACGAGCATGTCATTTTTACACGACTCCGGTGAGACCACATTCAAAGGTGAGGTAAACGGCATAACTCTGACCGAAGGAGATAATTTGTAAATTTACTCTTAGACCTGCGAAAAGTAACAACGAACGGATACACAACTATCGGGAATGACGAAGCACCTAGGTAAAACACCACATAGCTAAAAGCTTGTAAACCCTGACATTAAACTCTAGGCACCCCCGCTGAGCCTTTCATATATCCCTTTTCGATGTTGCAAAGCTCCACAGAGCAAGCCAGCCCGTGATGAATAACCAACCCGGTGACCAAAGGAAGCGAGGAGTCTGACTCTCAGATAACGTTTTCATCAGTCCAGAGAAGCAAAGCCGCTATCAGCATGACGAAGTGATCCGCAAATGGTCCCAAAGTGACACAGGATTAAAAGAGCTCACATCAAAATAGCTCTCAAAACTCAAAACCGGGAAACACGAGAACCCCAAAGGCAAAGTCAAGAAAGGATCAAACAAAGAGGCAAAACCGAAGTGCCTCGAAGAAATCCAAAAGATGAAAAGAGAAATGGTGTAAAGGACAACTTCAAAAGTCCAAGTCCAGAAGCTCAAAAACAACGTCAACATGAAGCAGTTAGACGACTTCAAGACAAGGAAGATGAATCTGAGAGAAGACGCAAGTTGCAGCTTTGGTCACCCACTTAAGCTCCACATACCTCAAATATCCCTCCATGGTCCCGTTGTCCTTCATCACACCCCGTGGCCACGTTATAACCTTTAAAGACTTCCGACTTGATAGTTGTGCATCCAATCACGTGAAAGTAACAGATCAAATGCGTAAATCCATCAAATATCGAATTCAATGGTCTAGAAGTTGTGACTGTAGGTGAGGAACGAGTGCAAGCACCAAACACGCCTAGTGTAGGTTAGGAAGCACCACATAAAAACATAAGCCCTGACCCTGTGAGGACGAGACTCGTTCGCACGTTTAATAAAAGAAAATACTGGGGGTAATCGATCGGAACGATCGATTGCCACGAACTCTAGCTCAGAATGTCTTAAGGGAAAAATACTGGGGGCAATTGTTGGTTCCAACAATTGCTATGACAACACCAATTGGAACCCAGAGCTCAAACATCACCACCACCATCATACACCACCGGCCCGCATAAGCCCTTACCTCCACATCAAACACCACAGGCCCACATAAGACCTTATCTTTGCACCATACACCATACCCCACCGATGGCATGTTCATCTCTTAGGAGATAAATTACAAGTCCGAAGGCTATGGTTAGGAAATGATAATTTCGCTTTCCTTTTCATTAAATAGATCATTCTTTAAACACTACCACGTTTGGCACCTCTTTCAGCAATTTCTTGTTTTGGACAAATTTCTTACATACACTTTGATCGTATTTTGACATGCACATCCTCATTGCCACGTTTGGCACTTTCATAATTAACTTTCATCAAGACCATTGCATCTATTCGTATGAGACTCCTCGTCATAATTCAGGGATACAGATTCTCAGCCGAAGATACCGATTCTTCAGAGATACAGATTCTCAGCCGAAGATACAGATTCTTTAGGGATACAGATTCTCAGCCGAAGATACAGATTGTTCAGGGATACAGATTCTCAGCCGAAGATACAGATTCTTCAGGGATACAGATTCTCAGCCGAAGATACAGATTCTTCAGGGATACAGATTCTCAGCCGAAGATACAGATTCTTCAGGGATACAGATTCTCAGCCGAAGATACAGATTCTTCAGGGATACAGATTCTCAGCCGAAGATACAGATTCTTCAGGGATACAGATTCTCAGCCGAAGATACAGATTCTTCAGGGATACAGATTCTCAGCCGAAGGTACAGACTCTTCAGAGATATAGATTCTCAGCCAAAGATTCAGATTCACCAAAGCAGCAGAACTTACTAGAGCAGCAGAACTCACCCGAATAGAAGAACTCGACCCAACACCAATTTTCAATCACTGATAGGTAGTCAACGCCTCAGAATAGCTTGACATCATCTCATTCATTATAGGTAGTCAATGCCTTAGAATAGCTTGACATCATCTCATTCATTATAGGTAGTCAACGCCTTAGAATAGCTTGACATCATCTCATTCATCATAGGTAGTCAGCGCCTTAGAATAGCTCGACGCAACTTGTCGGATTGCACGTGTCGTCTTTTAAGATCCAAAATTTTGGGGTATCACTCAAGCATCAACTAGCCTTTTCATTTCCATTACAAAGTCTAGTTGATGGGGGGCAATCTGTTATACCCAAAATTTCAACCCCCCCGGAAGAGAGTCTCTACTAATAGGCTAGTAGCGAGGGTTCCCAATTCGATCGGCACATTTCAGAGTACTAGGGACAGCTTAGTCATCTCCAGGGCATTTCGTAATTTTTCAAGGCTCCTAAGCCCCCTATAGGCTTTCTCTCTCCTCCAATAAGGGTCAAATCAATTCAAAATGCTTTGAAATTTTAACCCATGATAGAGGATGACATTCTAAGCATAATGGCGTTGGAATTTTGATTTTTCGAGTTTCCAATAATTTTCTAGCAATTTCTGACTGGATCTGACAAGAAATTCAATTTAAAAATATTCCAACATTTAAAAAATTCGTTTCCACCTCAGAAAATTCATAATATACATCCTTGACATGTGGTTAAAATTTCACAGCAAAATTCCTTTGGGAAGTCTTTTAATTAAAATACCAGAAAATCTTACTTTTACTAGATTTTCTTTATCTTTAAGAAAGTCTATATAAGGGGATAGGTTTTTGGATAAAGGAAGAACTTCATATGCTCAAGAACCCAAGAGAGTCAGAAAACACAGCCTCCTCTCTCTCTCTCACATTTTCGAACACCCGGCCACCCAAATCATACCGAAAATCCCCCGAAATCACCATCTAAACACGTTTTCCAATCCCCAAAGCACCAATAGTCATCAAAACCCCACAAAAACACCACCAAAACGTGAAGAACAGCAAGAACAACCAAGAACCAGAAGCTTGGTTCGAAATCCTTTCGGGTCTGCCATCAACGAAGCACTCAACGAATCCCGGTGTGAAGAATCACCTTGAATTCGAAGGTAAAACAGGTTACAACTCTACTTTTCTAATTCCCCACTACCTTATTAACTCTCTGTCAAATTTTGGGCTCAAACTAGGCTTCGTACGCTTCTGTATTGCTGTTTGTTTAAGCTTCTGTCCAATAACTTGTTTACTAAGTTTCGTGCTTAATTCGAACTCAAATTGAAAACTTTCAATCACTAACGTCTTGTACGTCTTTCAGGCTACACACCCATAAAATTTGAGCCAAAACACCTTCGGGAACAGCCTAAACGCCGCCGTCCGAGGGCGGTCCGCACCACGGACGTCATGTCCGGGGTCCCGGACTCCTTGTCCGTAAGCCTGGACGCCCACGGACGGCGGCGGGATTTTTAAATTTAAAAAATTTAGGTTTTTCTAATAATGTCCGGGCCCACGGACGGCCTGTCCGTGGCCCCGGACTTTACAATTTTCTGTTTTCTGTTTAATTCGACTTTTATTTTCATATAGGTTAACTGGGGTCCGTGGTCTCGGACATTAGGTCCGTGACTACGGACGGAAACAAAATTTGACCTAATTTTGCCTCCGAAACCCTAGTTTAGGTAATTTTAATTTCCACTTTAATTTTCTGCCAAAAAACGTTAAAAAATAAAAAAAAGCAGAAGCACGCACCAAGGTTAAAAACAACTTTGTAGAAAGCCGTAAATAAACCAAGTAGAGGAAAAACGACCTAGGAAGGGTAATGAAAGTAATTTGAACCCTAATTAAGTCGAATATCAAGCCCCCAAACCCGAACTCTCCTTTCCTAATTTGATCTAGGTTAAAATTAGGTGGCGACTCATAATAGGTTCCAGTGAGCTAGTTTAGGTTTTAATAATTATTGTTATATGACATAGTTATTAATCTTAGGTTATAAGTGGACCTAAAACCCGATTAGATCCTAATCAACTTAATCCACATAGGATAGGGTTTAAAATCGAGGCTCACAACACCTTTTATCCTTCTTATTGTGGGAATAAGGTTTATTGACCAAGTGTGGTGTTCTCTTACCGTGTTCGAACTCGATGAGTTGTAGATTCATGACCAGCTCTCTGGCAATGTATATACATACTGTTGTGTTTGTAGTGATCATTCACCTGGTTTCTCCGACTTATTGTCGGTTGAGGTTAAATCACTACTTAGTTGTAGTGCTTCCTCTGTTGTTAGTAGCTTCTGAGCTACACCAGTTTCTCTGGTTCATTACAAGTGTTCTTTACTTGTATGACCTTGCATTTTCCATGCGTCGGTCCTTGTGACTTTCTTAAGTCTCCTTTCGCTTTTATTCCAATGGAATTCACATCTTGTGATTGTTGGTGTGTTTCACACTCTTCGTGCTCTTTGGCCTTAGGCCGCGCGGTTTGTTTCCAAGCTTTTGCTCAACTGGCTTACGCCGTGTTTACTGGTGAAAGGAAGAATTTACCACTACTTACGTTCTCCATATCCTTAGCTATCCCACTAGATCATTGACTACGCAAGTGCAATACCAAAACACTCAGTCCTACAGAGTGCAGAGGCGTAAACGCTTGGCAGTAACTCTCTCATGAGATCGCAATAGGAATTATTGTCACTCCTTCAGGTGGTGTTTCATCATTTCGTGCGGACTCCTGGCTTGTTGCCCGGTCTGTCCACTATCTCGAATTAACAATTCCATAGCCTTAGTGATTACTCATATACATTGGTCGCCTGTTGTGCACCATGTTCTTACAGATTCCATAGTATTGGTTTACATGGCATCCACTGTTGCTAGCTTCAGCTCATGCATTTATACAATGGTTTCCCATGTATTTGGCAATACCGAATATGGTATTCCTTTATTTTTCTGAGCTCCCTGAGCATCATTGGTTTTATAACCGGTTACTCCCTGGTCGTCAACAATTGCTGTTGAAGCTTATTTCACATTGCTTGGCAATAGTTGTATGCTCAAGCTTGACTACACTAGTAGTTCTGAACAGAGTATATTTCCCAGCAGTTATTGGTGGTATCCCCTTCTTGGGATCCATGTGTTCCACTCTTGTGGTCTCACATTATGAGGGGCGTCCTCATTCATCGGTTGTTACTCTTTTTTTCGATGTCGTCCTAGACAACCTTCCATATGGTTCACAAAGGTTTTGCAACCGTTGGGTTGTTTGTGGTAATAGTTTCATGGCCTACTAGCCATATTGCCTAGAGCTCTGCTCATCATAGGTTGTTCCAAATTGGTTACTTCTCCGTATACCGTAGAATGGCTTGGAGGTGATACTGGGCTCCATGATAAGATCGTCGCATCACGCTTCCGGTTGTTGGAGACCCTTTTTGTATCCTGGTATTGATCGATGCCATTTATTGATTAGGGGTATCCCCTGTCAAGTGGGATCCCTTCGGTGTTCTAACCGTATGTTCGTTCCAATTGTGGTGTTCTTACCACTATATTTCGTTCGACTGTGTTGACTTGATACCCTTTATGGATTGCTCCTGGGTAGTGCAAACAGGGAAATTGATCTACTAAAACTAAACAAATTAATCTAGAAAATAATAAATCAATAAGTCTGTCGGGTTGCAAAAATCCCGGTCACTATAGTATAGAAAGTTAAGCAACCAAGTATCGAACCGTGGGACTTGAATAAATAAGCCTAAGTCCTATCCTAAATCCTAAGAAAACTGGAAACTCAGGGGGGTGTGAATTGTTTTTGAAACTAAATCAAATAAATGCAAATCAGAGTTAAATTAAGCAATCGGTAAAAACGAATGATGAAGTTGATAATATGAGTGGAACTCCGGGCTCGGGTTGTTCTTTTCTGATTGAATCTAGTAGCTCCTACAATTTAATTATGAGAAACGGAAAGGCCAATTCTTTCTATCTCTTACAATGCTAAATCCTAGTTCATTGAAGAGCTCACCTATCAGAACGTGTCAACTCTAATCTAGCAGTTGGCAAAACACATATAGGTGGAATAAGCACAAAGAATTGTTAGCGTTTGTAGGAAAGATTATCTATCCGACTAATCCTTCCCCAAATTCCCAGGTTAATTCGAACTCCCTATTAATCACCTTGTCTGATCTTAATAGGTTTCGCAAAACAACTCTATAACTCGCGAAATTAATAGAGAAGAAAATTGATAATCATTAACCTGAAAACAATCTGTCACAATCTCATAATCAAACTGCAGAATCTTTAACTACATTGAATCCATCTTGAACAAACCCTACCCCAGAGTTAAATCCCTACTAGCCAGACATTGCCAAGAAACAGATAAATACAGTCAACATAGAAATCATCTAAGGGAAGAAAAACCCTTTTGTTGAACAACTATCCAGTGTCGATGGCTACAGGTGTAAGGTTGAAGATGATGGCCGCACTCCCTTCTGACGATGCTCCTCCAGAATAACGATGATAAACTTGATGAATGTGGATGAAGATGAACTGATGCAATTGGCGTGGATGAATGGAGAGAACTTCGTTTATCAGTGTGAGAGTGTGTGGTAATGATCGATGATTCAATACCTTCTCCCTCTGATTAGGTCATTTAAATAGACCTTTCTCTTCTTTTTCCCTTCAAAACGCCGAGTTTATGCTGTAATTTTCGTGCCGTCCGAACATTGGTCCGAACTTCAAAGTTCGGACACAATGCTTTGAGCGCTTCAATTCAGAAAGTTTCGACCTGTGTCCGAACTTTGATGTTCGGACACAAGTTCGGACATGCTCCGTACTTCAGGCCTCCGGCTTTTCTCAACTATGTCCGAACTTCGATGTTCGGACCGAAGTTCGGACATCCCATCAGGCGCAGCATACAAACTCTCGACTTGCGTCCGAACTTGGAAGTTCGGACACAAGCTCGGACAGACCTTCAAAAATCCTCTAAATTCTTCATTTCGACTCCGATTCGACCCCCGTTTGTTGCAATATCTCCCCCGTGAGTAAATCTAGTGTTTCCCTGGCTTTTCTCTGCATTTAATCATAGAAAAAGGTATCAAGCCTTACCAAACAACAAACCAAAGGAAAACGGAAGATAAGTGTGGAATATTATCGATGTTCGTATAAAAATTAGGCATTAAAGATCACTAAAAACCATTCATATTTCACACTCATCAAACCTCCTCACACTTAACCTTTGCTTGTCCTCAAGCAAAGCAGGAGTAAAATGTCTCAAAATGCCTCAGGGCCAACCTTGGGATTGCATAAAATAAGGAGCTTAAGACACAATAATCACCCAAGAATCGATCTGCTCTTAACTGCATGTCTCTCAAACAATGAAGTACGCTTTTTAAAACAAAAGATTATGAAGAAGCCAAATCATGAAGTCAAAACATAGAGTAACCCAGAACCTTCCAACCTTTTCTCTTCTCAAACCCGTGGATGACAAGGGGTGTGAAGTTATGCCATATTCCGCAGAACCTTTCAACACCACGTACTCATGATCTAATTTAAGGAATTACCATAAACATAAGACTTTAAAGAACTTCCTTTTTTTTCTTGCATATATATCAATTTTTCGCACATAATTCATCCCCCAGACTTTTCTCTCCATCCTTGTAACGGTATTGGGTCTTTTATCCCAGATCAGACGACCTTAGGTAAATGGGTGATGAAACACCCCTAGGACTTAATAACCGGATGGAAGAGGCCTGTTTTTGGTTCAGAAAAAGAAACTTAGATCAGAGGAGTACCTTGCCTTTATCCTTCATTCCAGACATTCTCATCATTCCCAGGGTTCCAAGTTAAACCAGTTCTAACTTCACAACCAACTTGTTCACAGATATTTAACAAAATTCAGCCATTTGAAAATATGATAAGAGAGCACACAATTTTGAGCAAACCAACTCTAAAGGTCAGTACCGGACTCAACTCCACAACTAAAGATCCACCCAAGTATTCAACACTAAGAAGCACTCTAAGGGAATTACCCCCACATAGCCCAAAACCAAACAAAAATTAGGTAAGGGATAAATGACTGACACATTCAGAAAGATCTCCCCCTTCCTCACACTTAATGAAGAGCAATGTCCGCATTGTTCAGAAATTAATCACAAGAAGGAGATCGGACTAAATGTGTCAGACTCACAAGGGTGAATTGAACAGTGACAAAGTTATTCACAATTTAAAGCACAGGCCGAACAGTAACCAAAAAGAAAAAGAAACTAAAAACTCCCCTGATTTCTTGTGATGCTTTGAGGAAGTGATTCTTCCTCACACTTAGTGTCCTCGCAGGGGAGAATGTTTCCTCACACTTGCTTGAAGCTAGGGTCCGGCATGGAGTCAGCCCGATAAGGTACACTTGCACACATTCAAACAAAACATAAAAGTGTGCTAGAAGCATCGATTAGTGACAGCCAATATTCAGAGTTAAGATTCAAACAAACGAAAATCAAAAGAAAAATTACAACCCAATCGAAATAAAAGTAATGAGTCTAACACAACCAAAAGCAAATCCAGAATGAAGTCCAAAAACGGCTTCTACACAAAAATAGCAAGCAGCAGCATAATCACTGTGGAGGCGGATAGTACGCCTGCCACTGCTGGAACTGATCGAGCAGAGCCTGATAGTCTTCCTGAGAGCGACGGGCCTGCTGCTGCAGAGTCTCGATCTCCGCCTGATAGCGACGATCTGCCTCCTCGAAACGAGACTCCAGCTGAGCAAACTCATAGCGAGTGACGTACTCGCTCCCAGGGGGGCAGTGCTAGATACGCCTCCTCCTCGTCAGGTGAAGCAGCAGGAGCGGGCTCTGATGGTCCCTCACCCGCCTCTCTCTGGCGCTTCTGCGGTCGCGCTGCAGCCTTCTTCATCCACACCCATCTCTCTGTTCAAACCACATCTTCTTGAGAGCTCCCACATCAATAGGGGACCGCGCAGCGTGCAGTCCCGCAGACGGAATGGTAACCATCTGCCTCTTAAGGATGTGGCAGAGCATAACTGGGTAGCCTAACTTGTGGCGATCCCTGTGCTCCAGGATATGCTGCATGTGCTCGAAGATGACCCAAGGCAAATATGTAACCTCAACAGCCCCAGCAAACGACGGATTCAGCACCGCCTGAAGAAGTAGAAAGTCGTTTGGTTGAGGTCGGAGCTCTGACGGGACAATGTTCGCAGCCAGTAGTGCGAGCAGAACTCTCTCCTGCGGGCTCTGAAGCGCATCAGCAGGGACGACCTGCTTTGATGGGTCATCCCCTCTGCGTCGTCGAGGCCCCTGAACCATAAGGGGGGTGTAGTGGTGGATAGCTGCGTTCTTGAAATCAACAGGGTTGAGGCCCTGAGGGGGTCGGGAGCAGGATAAGGAATCTCCATATTGAGCAATCTCCATCGTGGAGACTGTTACTCTTTCTCCATCTACAAGGGACTTGAGCTGACCATCCTGGTAGATCGCATTGGCATAGAACATCCGCACAATCCTCTCAGAGTACGGCCCTCCCATATTCAAGATCTTGCCCCAGCCAAATGGGTTTAATATCCCCCTCAAACCCAACTGCTGCTCTAACTCCGGCACCACACCTCGTTCAGCAATTATATCTACCTCTTTCGCAAACCACTCCCGGGCTTCATCATTTCTGAATTCCGGTTCCTGACCCCGACGTCTTGGCTGGTGCTAGCTCCTGCAGCCCGCTTACCACGACCGGTAATTCTGCTCAACATCTGCTCATACAAGGGTAAGCAAGTCAAGTGAAGGAAAGCAAGGATATAGTTCTAAACATGCACTGAATTTACCCAAAATCTGACAGAGTGTCCCCTAAAAACTCACTATTCTCCACAGCAGAAGTCAATAAATTTTTGTCATTCGCAACAGAGACTACTACCCATGACCAGCAGAGATCTAACTCACAAAAATTCGTAAATTCAATCGGGTGTAATAGCATTTCAGTCAAACAAAATCTCAGTCATGCAAAAATCCACAGATTCAAAATAACATCCCAATAATGTGGTTCAACCACATCTTCTAACAGTTCAACCCCAGCACACCAGAAAACGAAATTAACATCTTCAGATTCAGACCCATTCACTTTGTTTTGCAGTTCAGCGATGCAAAATAAAACCATACTCACACATCCACATTGAACTCACAGTAGTGCAATTTTTTTTAAACATCTCTATCCATCAACTTGCAGCATAGCAGATAATAAACTCCATATATGCAACTGAATCTCAGAAAGCTCAAAAATAACAGCCCACTCTCGACTTTTCATACCTCAGATTCCAAATGTTGTCGCAAATCCATCAAAATAGGTAGAAAAGTAGAGAAATTACCTTGCTGAAGTTGAATGAATGTGTAGAAGGAGATATAACAGCAAAACCGGCAAGATTAAACTCAAACTCGACCCAAAGCGACAGGTAGGGTTTCGAATCGAACAGGCTCAAAATCGGAAATATTGTGGGGGTTTCTGATCGATTTTTAGGCCTAGGGTGGTAGAGAATCGAAAGACGAACAGATTGATACCAAGAATGGAAGATTTGGTGGAGTTTTGAGGAGTAGTTATGGAAGATTGAGAAGAGGGGAGAAAGGGGGCTCTGTGCGGCTGTCGCGAGGAGAGAAGAAGAGGTTTTGGAGATTTTTTTTTCCAAGTCCGACCTCTTTTAGTTCAAAATTTTCGGGGTGTCCGAACTTCGATGTTCGGACCGAAGTTCGGACATACATACCTCGGCAGAGCTTCGTCGTGTCCGAACTTCGATGTTCGGACCGAAGTTCGGACATCTCGTTTTCTTGCTTCAGCGCACTCTCGAATCGGGTCCGAACTTCAACCTTCGGACTGAAGTTCGGACATCCGTTTTGCACAACCCTCAGACTCTCGAACTGTGTCCGAACTTCAATCTTCGGACTGAAGTTCGGACATCATCAAAAATGCATCACTTTGTTCCTTTTTGAGCTCCAACCACTGCAACAGCAACATTACTCTAAAACAAAACTTAAAACAACATAAAAACACAGAATAAAAGTACCGAAAACACTAGGTTGCCTCCCAGTCAGCTGCTCTTCTTTAATGTCTTTAGCTAGACAATTTCTGCTTGATTAATCAGAAGAGGTGCGATGAGCAGCTCTACAACAGCCCACAGTGAATTCCTTCAGCTTTCGCAACTCTTTTCGCATTCGCCAAGAGAATTTCTTTTTCACATTCGAACGTCTCTTGAGAATTCATCTTCGCTGTAGGATTGGATTCACTCTCCAAAAAGAATATTGCCTGCAATGGAAAAAGTTATGATCAGTACCAAGAGAACCTTTTAACGAGCACCATTTACCTTAAAGGTTTCACCAGCCTTATTTTCCAGCTCGTACGCTCCATAAGATGTACTCCTACAACTCTGAAGGGGCCTGCCCATGTGACTTAGCTTCCCAGGGAAGAGGCGTAGCCTAGAGTTAAAGAGTAGCACTAGATCCCCCACTTTAAAGTCTCTCTTTTGTATCATCCGGTCGTGGATCTTTTTGGTGCGCTCTTTATAGATTCTTGAGCTTTCGTACGCCTGGTCCCTCAATTCCTCCAACTCAGAAAGCTGAAATCGCCTCTTCTCCCCAGCGCCATGTAAATCAAAATTAAGAGCCTTTAAAGCCCAATAGGCTCTGTGCTCTAGCTCAACTGGGAGATGACAAGCCTTCCCGTATACCAGCTTGAAGGGGGACATCCCAATGGGAGTCTTAAATGCAGTTCTATAGGCCCATAGAGCATCATCAAGCTTGACAGACCAATCCTTCCTGGAGGAATTGACTGTCTTCTGAAGAATCCATTTGAGCTCTCGGTTACTCACTTCTGCTTGCCCGTTAGTTTGGGGGTGATAAGGTAAAGCAACCTTATGAGTCACCCCGTACTTAGTCATCAGCGAATTAAAAGCTTTGTTGCAGAAATGAGACCCTCCGTCACTGATGATAGCTCTTGGCACACCGAATCTGGTAAAGATGTTCTTTTTCAAGAATTTTACCACAGTTTTAGCATCAGCAGAAGGGCAGGGGATTGCTTCGACCCATTTGGAAACATAATCTACAGCAACAAGGATGTAGTGGTTTCCGTGAGAAGAAGGAAATGGGCCGGTGAAGTCAATACCCCAGACATCAAATAATTCCACTTCAAGGATTCCCTTCTGCGGCATCTCATGCCTTCTTGAAGTGTTCCCCATCCTCTGGCAGTTATCACAGTGAGCACAGAAGCGGTGGACATCTTTGTGTAGAGTGGGCCAGTAAAAACCACACTCTAACACTTTAGCAGCCGTCCTAGTAGGACCGTGGTGACCACCTGCCTCTCGAGAATGGCAGAACTCTATTACACTGTTTACCTCTTCATCCGGGAGGCATCTTCTGATTAAACCATCAGCGCATACTCTGAAGAGATAGGGGTCTTCCCAAACGTAGTGACGGGTCTCAGACAGAAACTTCTTCCTCTGGTTGTAACTTAGATCATGGGGGACCAACCCAGAGGCAAGATAGTTAGCCAAGTCAGCGTACCATGGCTCCTTGACTTTCCCAATTATAAAGACCGTTTCGTCGGGAAAGAACTCATTTATGGGGACCCCGTCATCTGGAGTCTCGAGCCTCGATAAATGATCTGCTACCCCATTCTGCTTCCCTTGCTTATCAACCACTTCCAAGTCAAACTCTTGGAGAAGCAGGATCCATCTCAATATCTGGGCTTGGAATCATTCTTTTGGAACAAGTACTTTAAGGCGGAGTGGTCTGTGTGAGCAATTACCTTACTCCCCAGCAGATAAGGTCTGAACTTGTCTAGAGCGAACACCACAGCAAGTAGCTCCTTCTCAGTGGTGGTGTAGTTCTTTTGAGGCTCCGTCAGAGTCTTACTTGCATATGTGATGACCCTCAAAATCTTATCCTTCCTTTGACAGAGTGCAGCACCAACAGCGAAGTCACTAGCATCTGTCATTATCTCAAAAGGAAGGGTCCAGTCAGGGGGAACCACAATGGGGGCAGAGATGAGTTTATCCTTGATGGTCTGAAAAGCCTTCAAGCATTCTTCTGAAAAATGAAATTTTACATCCTTCTGCAGGAGATCAGACAAGGGCTTCGCGATTTTTGAAAAGTCCTGGATGAACCTTCGATAGAACCCCGCGTGACCCAGAAAAGATCTGACTCCTCTGACTGAAGTGGGAGGGGGTAACCCCTCAATGACTTCCACTTTTGCCTTGTCCACCTGAATGCCGTCTTTGGAGACCCTGTGCCCAAGCACTATACCCTCATGTACCATAAAATGGCACTTCTCCCAATTTAAAACCAGGTGGGTCTCCTCACATCTGCTCAGTATCTGATCCAGCTGATCCAGACACACATCAAAATTCTGGCCATACACCGAGAAGTCGTCCATGAAGACTTCTATGCTTTTCTCAATGAATTCGTTGAAAATGGCCATCATACACCGCTGGAAGGTGGCTGGTGCGTTGCAGAGACCAAATGGCATCCTCCTATAGGCAAACGTGCCATAAGGGCAGGTGAAGGTGGTCTTCTCCTGATCCTCTGGCGCGATGGGAATCTGGAAGTAACCACTGTATCCATCAAGGAAACAGTAGTACTCCTGCCCAGCCAGTCGCTCCAGCATCTGATCGATGAACGGCAGCGGGAAATGATCCTTTCTTGTGGCCTCATTCAAACGTCTGTAGTCTATGCACATCCTCCAGCCAGTGGTCTGTCTTTGTGGCACCAGTTCTCCCTTATCATTGGGCACCGCCACAATTCCTCCCTTCTTGGGAACGACTTGCACAGGAGAGACCCAGCGGCTGTCAGAGATGGGGTAGATGATGCCCGCATCCAGCAGCTTTAAAACCTCAGCCTTCACTACTTCCTTCAAGTTTTGGGTTTAATCGCCTTTGGGGTTGCCTCACTGGCTTGATACTGTCTTCCATGTAGATTCGGTGAGTGCAGAACCCTGGACTGATCCCTTTAATATCTGCCACTGACCACCCCAATGCTCCCTTGTGTCTTCCTAATACCTCCAGAAGTCTGCTTTCCTGCGAAACAGACAAAGAAGAAGAAATAATAACTGGCAGGGCGCCACCCTCTGCCAAGAAAGCATATTTAAGATTTGAAGGAAGAGTTTTTAATTCAAGAGTGGGGGGCTTCTCTACTGAAGGAATGAGCCTCTGAGTAGGCCTGTCCAGTGGCTCCACAGGAGGAGCATGAGGGCGAAAATAGGTTCGTCCCTGGTTAAGCTGCTGGACAACAGTAGCTACCTCAGTGCTCTCCTTATCATCCTCAATCGAATGGCATAACACCTGTTCTAACAGATCAGAATTCTCAAACAGGAAGGAAGAGTCATTAGTACTTTCAGCGACAAATGCATCATAATCATCAGTGTAGTCGACATCAATAGAAAGTACAGCATGAGAAGAAGCATTCGTTCTCATCATTTTGGTGATATCAAAACTAAGCTCCTCATTATTAAATTTCAGGGTGATTTTTCCTTTGTCAACATCAATGACAGTTTTAGCAGTTCGCAGGAATGGTCTACCCAAAATTAATGGTACTTCAACATCCTCATCCATATCCAAAATAACAAAATCAGCAGGGAAGAAGAAGTTACCAACACCTACCACAACGTTCTCAACCATACCACGAGGTTTGATTGAGGAACGATCAGCCAATTGTAAATTAAAATTAATAGGGATAAGCTCACCAGCATGAAGCTTCCTAAACATCGAATATGGCATCAAATTTATGCTTGCTCCAAGGTCGCAGAGTCCGTACCCACAGTCCATGTCTCCAATGGTGCAAGGGATGATGGGCTGCCCTGGATCTCCACACTTGGAGGGAGCTTCTGCTGGATGGCTGCAGAGCACGTCTCTGTCAGCTGAACAATCTCCTTTTCTTTGAACCTTCGCTTGTTAGAAATTAAATCCTTCACAAAGCGAGCATAATTAGGCATTTGCTTGATAGCATCAATCAAGGGAATATTAATGGTAAGCTTTGAAAATACACTCAAAAATTTCCCAAATTGATCATCAAGTTCTTTTAATCTATTAGGGAAAGGAAGTTCCTTCGGAACCACCTTACCCTTGGAGTTTTTAGCAGTCAAAATAGAGAAGGGGAAGAAATAGGAGCCTGGGTCTCCTCAACAACTACCTCAGGAGGGGCTGGGGGCCCTGACGGTGCACCAGTGCTAGAAGAAGGGCGACCGGTCTCCTCGTCAGCTTGATCCTCAGCCACTTGATTTCTATTGATCAGTTGCTTCCCACTTCGTAATGTAACTGCTGCCACCTCCTCAGAGTCTGAGCAATCCTCAACTACCACGGTTTCCGAAACCGTCACTGCCTTCAACTGAGCTTTAGGATGGGGTCTGTTTGGGAAGGCAGTGAGCCAGACGGTCTCTGCTGCAGGAGGAACTGAGTCAACTGACTCATAGTTCCTTGCATCTCCACCATAGCGTTCTCAAGCTTTTGCTGGCCAGCTGTCAGATTCTGATTTATCACTGTTTGTTGCTCTTGAGAGGCCATCAGTTTATCCATCATCTCCTTTAAATTAGCATTATTCGAACTCAGTGACGACGGCTGAGCTGGAGACTGTTGTGGCCTAAACTGATTGAATGGGGGCCTAACAAAACCGGGTGGTCCTCCCTGACTTGCCCTCTGAGGCTGCATCTGCTGTGAGTTGAGGGAGTTATTTGGATTGCCGTACCTCAGGTTTGGATGCTGGTTCTGCATCCAAGGCTGCCTGTTGTACTGACCAATTACATTTGCTTCCTCAGTCTGCCTCATCTCAGCAACCATCGGGCAGTCTTCGTAGTCATGGCTGTCTCCACACTGAGAACAGCATACCTCATTTGGACCAGTAGACACCTTCTTGAGCTTGTACCGATGTCTGTCCCATAGTGAGCCTCTCGAGCATCTTCGCCATATTGCCCACTGTGGTACTCAGATGGGCCTGCTCAGCAGCAATCTGCTCCATCATAGGATCTGGAGCCCGAGAAGAGGTCTGCCCAACTGTGAAGACCCTTCCACCACTGTTGCTCCACTGGCGGAGCTCCTCGCAGTAGGACTCCATGGCTGACATAAATTCCTCTCCGCTTTTAGCCAACAAATTTCCACCCAATGCGGCTCTGACCTCGGCTCTGTGCTCATCTCTCAGCCCTTGAAAGAACCCCTGGGCCAAGGACGTCATATTCTGACCGTGATGCGGGCACTGGCGGAGCAGCTCCTTGAACCTATCCCAAGCTTCACATATTGTCTCGTTACCGGACTGTCTGAAAGCGGTCAGATCAGCGATCATCTGTCTGGTCCGGGAGATGGGAATATACTTCTCATAGAACCTCTCCGTCAGCAGCTCCCAAGTAGTGATGATACCTGGTGGTAGACGGTGGAACCACTTCGAGGCTTCCCCTGATAGACTGTGCTGAAATAAGCACAGCCGAGCATTGAGCAACTCCCCCAAAACAAATCCCCAACGAATCCAATGTCACTAAAAACCGGTGGACATGGTCGAGTGCATCAGCCTGGGTCTGCGCCTGAGAAGGTCCTGCTGGATGATTCCTGACAGCGTTTGTCGTGATGGCTTGGTTTCAACTTTTGCCATTCTGCTGTTAATTCCAGCTGTTAGGTTCGGTAAAGTCACAGGTCCTCTTCTAGGAGAGCTGGCGGCCGATTTATTCTTCCCGAAGTGGACTGCTCAGCGTTGGCATTGGGATTGGCTGGTCCGTTAGCAGCCATGGTGAAGGTGAGTGCTCTTCTCGCTCTTCGAGCTGTACGTTTGATCTCTAAGTCTAAGTTGAATCTTGGTGGACCTCGAGATCGAGTACCGTGCATTCACCAACACCTGCACAGTTAAACAAACAAATCAAATAAAACAAAACAATTGACAACCAAGGCAAAGGACTTGACAAAGTCAAGTCCCCGGCAACGGCGCCATTTTGCAAACAGGAAATTGATCTACTAAAACTAAACAAATTAATCTAGAAAATAATAATCAATAAGTCTGTCGGGTTGCAAAAATCCCGGTCACTATAGTATAGAAAGTTAAGCAACCAAGTATCGAACCGTGGGACTTGAATAAATAAGCCTAAGTCCTATCCTAATCCTAAGAAAACTGGAAACTCAGGGGGGTTGTGAATTGTTTTTGAAACTAAATCAAATAAATGCAAATCAGAGTTAAATTAAGCATCGGTAAAAACGAATGATGAAGTTGATAATATGAGTGGAACTCCGGCTCGGGTTGTTCTTTTCTGATTGAATCTAGTAGCTCCTACAATTTAATTATGAGAAACGGAAAGGCCAATTCTTTCTATCTCTTACAATGCTAAATCCTAGTTCATTGAAGAGCTCACCTATCAGAACGTGTCAACTCTAATCTAGCAGTTGGCAAAACACATATAGGTGGAATAAGCACAAAGAATTGTTAGCGTTTGTAGGAAAGATTATCTATCCGACTAATCCTTCCCCAAATTCCCAGGTTAATTCGAACTCCCTATTAATCACCTTGTCTGATCTTAATAGGTTTCGCAAAACAACTCTATAACTCGCGAAATTAATAGAGAAGAAATTGATAATCATTAACCTGAAAACAATCCGTCACAATCTCATAATCAAACTGCAGAATCTTTAACTACATTGAATCCATCTTGAACAAACCCTACCCCAGAGTTTAAATCCCTACTAGCCAGACATTGCCAAGAAACAGATAATACAGTCAACATAGAAATCATCTAAGGGAAGAAAAACCCTTTTGTTGAACAACTATCCAGTGTCGATGGCTGCAGGTGTAAGGTTGAAGATGATGGCCGCACTCCCTTCTGACGATGCTCCTCTAGAATAACGATGATAAACTTGATGAATGTGGATGAAGATGAACTGATGCAATTGGCGTGGATGAATGGAGAGAACTTCGTTTATCAGTGTGAGAGTGTGTGTTGTAATGATCGATGATGATTCAATACCTTCTCCCTCTGATTAGGTCATTTAAATAGACCTTTCTCTCTCTTTTTTCCCCTTCAAAACGCCGAGTTTATGCTGTAATTTTCGTGCCGTCCGAACATTGGTCCGAACTTCAAAGTTCGGACACAATGCTTTGAGCGCTTCAATTCAGAAAGTTTCGACCTGTGTCCGAACTTTGATGTTCGGACACAAGTTCGGACATGCTCCGTACTCAGGCCTCCGGCTTTTCTCAACTATGTCCGAACTTCGATGTTCGGACCGAAGTTCGGACACCATCATCAGGCGCAGCATACAAACTCTCGACTTGCGTCCGAACTTGGAAGTTCGGACACAAGCTCGGACAGACCTTCAAAAATCCTCTAAATTCTTCATTTCGACCCCCGTTGGTTGCAATATCTCCCCCGTGAGTAAATCTAGTGTTTCCCTGGCTTTTCTCTGCATTTAATCATAGAAAAAGGTATCAAGCCTTACCAAACAACAAACCAAAGGAAAACGGAAGATAAGTGTGGAATATTATCGATGTTCGTATAAAAATTAGGCATTAAAGATCACTAAAAACCATTCATATTTCACACTCATCAGGTAGTACTGATTATATGACAGCATCTGGCTGACATTTATGAGTATGTTCGGTTGATTGTCCTACCTTGCGGTTCTGGATCTGAGTTATCCGTTGAGGGTTGTAACGTCTCCCTGTTCTTAGGGTAGACCCTTGGTGTTTTCCCTTATGTTATAACGATTTAATATCCCTACCGGTGATATGGTATTTCTATTTCTGGTACCTTATAACATCACCCTGTGTGTTTTGTGGTAGTTGTTCTGGGAATTTCCATCCCGCTCATTGCACACTGATGTCAATGTTAGGCATTTCCCTACCAGTGTTTAGACTGGGTATTCCCTCTAGTTATCATGCTTTACTTAAATATCCTCAAGACATATCCAATGTCTTATCCCGTTGTTAGTGCTTCTTGCACTTTCAACTCTTACTCATCCTCCTGTAGTAGGTTCTTGACTCCTTAGCTGGTAAGCTTATCTGAGTTCCCTTTGCTCGTTCGAGGTATCATCCAACTACTCTGGTTGAATTTGCTTATGGTCCGTAGAACAGAGTTGACTACTTCCCGGGTTTCGTACACCACTTGTATACATACGTGGGGTACCGTCTTGGCACGTTACCACTTACCTGACTATCTGTCAGGCCCGCAAGCTCCTTCGGAGTGCGGTCGTCCCACATCCCGTATTTGGGTACACTCGTAGTGTTCGTCACACGCCTAGGTGAAGTATTCTATTGCCAACTCCTCTTGTATCATTCTATGATACTCACCGTATTTCCGTTAGTTTGGTTTTAAAAATCCGAGGTTTAAAAGAAGGATTTGTGGTTTTGAAAGAAAAATTTGGGTTTTGAAATAACAGTTCGGTGTGAAAGAAATTCTTTATGGCGTTGCCATGATTCAGGTCCTGACCAAGTTCAGCTTCTCACTGACCGGTATACTCTCAATACAATTGTCGGGCCGTTAGGCCTTTCCGAGGTTTCATTATTCAAATACTCAGGATTGGTGATCCTATTTTTGCTCCATTCATCATAGCGATACTTTAGCAAGTGTTGCGGGTTGCTAACAGTCTTCCAACCATCCTGTAGTTGCTGCACTTGCCCTGCCCTAGGCAAGTGCGCGGGTAGGTTGTTTTTCGGTTAATGTATACCGGTGGCGGTATCGTTCCATCCATAATTGGTGGTTTTATTAGGTCTTCATTTGATCTTTTGATCTTGGTGATCGATCTCCTGAGTCGCTTCTCAGTGTACTTGACATGGTTGTCGTCCATCCGGGTGTCTCACACCTTCAGTGTGGTTAACGAGACTTGACTCATCCTTAGGAACCATGTTGCGGTCCTATAGGTGTCTGTGTTATGATTTCTTTCATAGTTATCTGAACTATGTGTTCGGTTATTACAGCCTCTTGGCGTGTAGGTTTGGTATTAATCAACCTCGACTAGTTCCTTAGTCGGTTTGTACATTGTGGTTGGTATTGTCAAATATTACAGTCCGTAGACTCTCTTGTCTAGGGTTCGCTACTCCATCTTCCTTGCTTCACTGCGCGATTGCGTTTCTCTCTTCTTGTTGGCTACTCATGGTTCTCGCGACTGCGAAGCATGTCGCCCCATGGTGCCATAAATTCCATAATCCTTGTGTTTAGGATCTTCACTTCTCCGCCATTAAGTGCGGTCATCGTCATCCAACGGGAACAGTCTTTGGGACTTCCAGTTCTTGGACTCTACCGTATGACAGGTTCTCTTTCTATCCAGGTTTACTTTCAAACTGCCAGATCGGGTGTTACCCGAGTGTGAGAGGTCTTCCATCTCTCTGGCATTACTCTCCCAACTTAATACCGTGGGTTGCGGAGGGCGGGGTATGGTTGTTGTAGGTTTCCGGTTCACGCGGAAGTTCCTATCTAGCATACCTCACACGCTAACACTCAACCCTTAGCCCTAAGTCCCTACTTCCTAACTCGGTATTTACCTAAACTCGGTATTTCATCCATCAGAGCGATACTTCGCTCTGATACCACTTTTTGTAACACCCCTACCGCTAATACCGTCGTTACCGTTCCATACTTACCTTCGCAGCGGATATTACTTACTCAACGGCGGGTGTTCAATGCCGTTAGTCACCCACGTGACTAACAAGGCGAGTTACAACTACATACTATCGGTCTGATGAATATAAACATACCGAGTGCTCTACACAATACATTACTTTCCTTTGCATACCAATCCATAATTCGATACAACTCCAATACAATACTATACCGAGCATACTACAATCCTTACATTACCGATACAGTTTAGACTTCCAAATTCATACTATGTTACAAGTACAATTCCCTTTTTTTTTCAACTACCCCTGCTTATGTAGCAGTCCCCGTCCTACTCTCTCGAACGGTGAACAGCTTCGGTACCTGCACACTAAAAACGGTCCCCCGAGGGGGTCAGCTTACGCTGCATATGAAATCCGCATATACCGCGTGCTAACCGCGGTACGCCGACTACTTTGGGTCGGATATACATGGAGTTCATTTTACATGCATACTTACATACTCATACTACGACAATACAATCAAAGATACCTACATAAATATACAAGTTCAATGCTTACTGAGGAAGACAATTCAATAGTCGACCGTTCATATTTGTTATACATTCATTACTCTTCGTACTGAGTTCGATATTCGTTACTCTACTCATACCTACTCCTTACTCTTGCATACTCATCACTCCATGTTCAATGCCTTACTCGTACCCGATCCTTACTCTGTACTCGTTACTGTACTAGTGCATACTCACTACTCAATTCTCCATACTTACTCTTACATACTCAATACTCTATACTTACTCATACGTACTCAATACTCTCGTATACATTACATACTCATACTTGCTTCTTACTCGATACTCATTACTTTACTCATACATACGCAATACTCATTACTCAGTACTTTGGTCTCTGGGCGGAGTCATACACAAGACTCGCCACCGGACCTACAATACGAGGGCTATACGCTTAGCTCCTCAAATACTCAATGTCCGTTCCTACCGGACTACTCATATTCCCAACACTCTTCTCTCAGAGCACAATACAATCTCATGGATTAGCCTAGAAGTATCTCTCTCGATAACCTCTGTTAGCTTGGGGAATTACCACCGTCTAGTATCCTCAGATTTAAGGGTTTCCCCAACATATCGAATACTCTCTCGTTCGGGGCATACTTACATCAGTCGGGTCCTCTCATAATGGGTCGGCTAATTACTAAGGGGTTTGGAGATCCCTCATCATTCTTTGCTACTCTCATGGTTCATGTTTTGCACCAAGATTAATTCCTCTAATAGAGGTTACTATATACTTCCACTACTTTTCGTTTGTGGATTACTCATTTCGTTTCTCCTACTGTTATCGGGGTTATTACTCCCGTACACTCTCTCACATTCTGGTGAGTTCATTGATTTCGTTATCGTTTATTGGTTCGTTGGTTTAGTGCGTTGCTACGGTTCCATTGGTTCACACATGACTCTTACCACGAGTCTATACACAATAAGACTCATCTATGAGTCGGTCTACGCACTAAGTGAGGCCACACAATCAATCAAGAAAGGTTAGCTCAATTAACATACAATAAGACATGCAACGAAAGTCAATAATCCGTTTTCATGCTTTAGTCTTGAATAGCCGGCATACAGCACACAAATCAACGTAACTCGGTTAGCATACGGGGCATGAGGAAATCATACCTTCCTCCGGAGTTAGCTTTAAACGTGTTCCCTTGTTCCTTGGTTCACACTTGTTCCACTGATAATGTTTCAACATTATTATTAATACTATACTCTTACGATACACAAATAATTACTACTCCCGTACTTACCCCACCCCTTATCCCGGTGTACTTAATGTTCTTATACTCTCAACTTGCTTGGTTACTTTTACACTTGTTTCCATACTCATATACTTACTTTCTTACCTTCATTATTTCAATTGTAGTGTACTACTACATATATATGCGTATATGTGTATAGGCATATATATATATACATATGATTATTATAATCATATAGTAAAATATATATTTTTTTTGACTCGACCGGACTTGCGACCGACCTTGCAAGTCCGGTCCATTCCAGTAGCTGCCAGTACGGGAAATTTTCTGGCTCGACCGAACTTGCAAGTCCGGTCGCAAGTTCGGTCCATTCCAGTAGCTTGCATTACGGGAATTTTTCTGGCCGACCAAACTTGCAAGTCCGGTCACAAGTTCGGTCCATTCCAGAAGGTTTCTGACGGGAGAATTTTCTGGTCCGACCGAACTTGAATGTCTGGTCGATTCCAGAAGGTTTCCCATCTTTGTAAATCTGGGCTCGACCGAACTTGCAAGCCCGGTCGCAAGTCCGGTCCGGTCCGGCCCAGTACTTCAGTTTTAAAATCTGTTTTCAGTCCTCTCTTTTACCATTACTACTTCCCCAATCTTCCTACATGTAATCCCACATGTTTAAACACTATCTAGGCCCTCCAAATTTCCTTAGTTCATCCAACAATTCCTTACTCTTTCTAAATCCTCATACACAATTTCTCCTCACTTCCTTTCAATTCTTACAATTGTTTTCTTTACTCTCATGCCACAGATTTTCATTTTACCCTTTACCATTCCATACTCCTCTACCAATGCTACTCCTAGTATCCCAAATACATTTCCAAGCAAATACAATATCTATACCCAAGTCCAACATTCCTTTACCAATTCTTGCACATTAATTTCTCCTAACTTCTCCAATGTATTCTTATACACTTTGCTACAGATTTTACACTTCTTATTTCTCATACTACAATTACCATTCCAATGGTCATTAAACATCTCTACTATCCCCAATACATATCCTGGTTCTCCCATTCACCCAGTCATCCACAAACGTACATATTCCTACCAAAATTTTGCCATAGTTCACCTACAATCCTCACTTATCCACACATATCCATTTCACCAAAATCATCCCTATTCTAGCCACACCCATACAAGGGTCCTACCAGCAATACAAGAAATCTTACAGTATAAATTCACCAATACTTCCTCAATCCACAATACAAATACCCATATACAATTATTTGGCTCTAAGGCCTACAATCCACATACTTGCTCTTAAATACTCAAACTTCACAATTCTCAATACTAGTACAAGGTTTTGGGTTCTTTAAATATTTTAACCATTCCCACTACTCTAGTGCAATAGAATCTACATTAGGAAGGAGCTCTTACCTTGAGCTTATACTTCCTTCTTTTCTTTTCCATTTCTCCTCTTGCTCTCTTTCTTGTCCAAATCGGTTTTGTGGGGAATGGAGTTGCCAAACTCCATTCCCATCATCCAAGCACACAAAGACAAGCATGATTAATCTACTAGCCCTCACATTAACACTAATTCATTGAAGTGTTTGAAATACAAATTCTAGGGTTTACCTTTGGAGTGCTTTAGGAGGGGTTTAGCCCTTGGTTCAAGAAGGTGTTCTCACCACCATTGGAGGGTTGAAGCAAAGCTCCAAAACAAGAGGAAAAACAAGGTAAGAGAGAGACCAAAAATCGGCTATACTAAGAGATGGAGAAAAGTGAGGTCTTTCATGGAGATTTTTACCTTGTTGGAAAGAGGAGGCTCCAAGCTTCACAATGGTGTGCTTTTCTCTTCAAATGGGGAAAACCCATGGAGATGAAACTCATCCTTTTCGAATTTTGAAAAGATAGAAATGTAGAGGAGGATGAGGGGATTACAAATATGTAATTTATTTTACATTTGGAGCTCAAATGGAGCTAGAGCATGAGGAAGAAAGTGAGGAAGCCATGGGAGCTTCCTTTGGGGCTTTGAAATCGCCCAACCAGAAGAGAGAGAGGGCAAAAATCGATGGAGAGGGAAGGAGAGAGAAGAGAGAAATGAGGGGAGAGAGAAAAGGTAAGTTGCTTTTGTCCTTTTATTCTACTTTTGCTTTTTGACTCATTATTTATTTAGCTAATGTGTGTGTATGAGAGGGGGTTTATTTATCTGTTAAAACCGGCCCCCACTGTAATACTAGCTGGAACGTTTTTCGTCTTTTACAGAAAATGCTCGTTATTTTTCCCGGTTTTGATACTATTCACTAACCGGGCCCGTTTTCCGGAGTTTTCTCGTTTCTTTTTTTATTTTCATTGGCTATTAAGCTTCCATAAATACTTAATAATTATTATTTAATGATTTATAATTTTTACGGGTCTGTTTGACCACTTAAAGTCACGTTTTCGGGTTTCCTCGAAAAATGTGCGCTAAAGCTCTTTTAGCGTTTTAATACATTTCTTGGATCCGTTTTCTTCGGGAATCATTCTCGTATACTAATTAGGCATGAATAAGCCTTAGGAATACTTACAATACTATAACCGAGGTCTCGTACCTCCTATGGTTATTTAACGCTCATTTTAGCGTTTTCTTCTTTCTCTTCTAAGCGTTTTTCTCATTTCTTTTTGGATTTATTTTCTTTACCAAAATTACTTAGGCACTATTAGGCCCTTAAATATTATATTAGAATAATATAATCACCATATTTAAGTTCGGGGTATTTCACCACGGTTTAGCAACAAAATTTCCGTCGCTAATCTATCGCTAAACATTTTTTTTAAAAATATTTTTATTTGCTTTCACCTATATATAGTCAATTCCACCTAACAATAATATAGATTTTTATCCACCAGTAATACTCTAAACTAAGATTTGCTCACAATATTTGAGAATAAAATGCTTTGCCTATAATCGTTTGTCGAATTAAAGGTAAACATGTATAAAAGCTACCAACAACCCGATTACTATGCACCCAACATCTGTATTTGCACAATCAGATAGAGTCTGATTATAAATTAACTACAACTGTCTACTACAATCACTGAATCATCACATATTCTCACAAACTCACAAGCAAGGTCAGACGGAGCGAGGAAGATTGTACTGATAACTAGAGGAAACAAAAGATAAACCAGCTGACTTGTAGTCTATTGGTGCACAATAGTTACAACTCTAACCCCTAAGTAACAAGGGTCAAGAATCTAAATACTACATCAAGCATGAAAGCAAGCATACTTATGTTCCAAATGTATAAGGGGACACTCTAATTATGGCAGACCTTTGACAGTTGGTGTTACCTTGGTCAATAATTGACGATTTACCCCTGACAGCCTACAGTCTTCAAAGTTTTTTTAGTGATTTTGAAATCATTAAACAGCTGCTTCCCAAATCTCTTATCTTGACAGAATGCAAGAACCATGTGCTCCACATACACAAAAGAATCACCAAACTCTTTCTTGTAATCTCTCGCTCTGGAAATCAGGGCTTCCAATTCTCGGCCCAGCATGGAACCAAAAGTTTCACCAATAACCTAAACACAAACAATATCAAAGAATAGTTCAACATCTGAGCTATGTCTTCTTTACCAATAACCTGGGCACATAAATAATATAAAAGAAAAGTAGAACCTCTGAGCTATGCCATCATAACTTCATGCAACTATCAACAAAATATTCTATTACAATATACGAATAACATTAAACCTAGCAAGTCTAAGAAAGAACCACGGCCAGCTTGACCTTGGTTTTGTTGAAAACAGGGTCATGTATGAAACTTCATTGTTTAGAACAGAGAATCATACGCGAGGTACTACGGCATTTCCCTGGACACAAATAATTACTTCCTCTCCTATTGTTGTAACTTTCAACAACTCCTAGATCAAATGGCAATTGAAGATCTTTTGAACACACACAAAAATCTCCAAGTGGGACACACCTAGTCAGTCTAATCCATAATGCAAAATAAATTAATCATCACATATGTCAACAACTACTGCATTTTGTTCACTAATACTTTCAAAGCCTTGCAATTCACCACCACATGGTCATCGGTCTTGGTGAGAGAAAGTAATATCGTAATTACCTTTGGCTGGCATTGTATGAATTTCTTAGTTTCTTCAAGGATTCGGGTATTATTTACACTAGCCTTGGAGAAAACACAACGCGTAAGTCCATTCTTTTGCTCCCATAGGGATTTCATTAAATGCTCCGTCTCTACAATCTGATGCTTGCTCCCCTTACCACTTCAGGTGAGGAAACAACTGCTTGACATGCCATAAAGAGAGGTAGAAGAACCTAAAGGTTAAAATCTGGAGCAGTATGTATTTATATACGTATCACTTACCAACAAGGACATCCAAAGTGCCCCAGAAGCGCTACCACTGCAGTGCCGTATGTAATATTAAATACGGTAAAAAATCACATGTCATATGTTTCATTAGAGTAGAGAACTGCCTGACTAATTTAAACAGAAGCTTCGATGCATTGATGCTGATTTAAGTAGGAGTAAGATGTTACAGTAGGGATAACAAAAGGTTTCAAAACTCAGTTGCAACTTAGAAATCTGTGGGAGATTTCAACAGGATAACAAGCATCTTTGTCTGTCAAAACTGATGTGACCATACCTGATTGATACCATGCCTCTATACATAATTCACTCACAGTAATTATAACGGGAAACAAGAAACATACATGTTAAGCCTCTATTCTAAAATCACAGTACTTATGCAACTCTAACTGGCAACAATGAACATGCATATTGTGCCTTCACTCACGGTAATTGTACAACCAAACATGTGAAAAATTTAACATAACTCATGATAATTATACAACTCTAACAGGCTACAATGAATGTGCTTAGAAATTTGATGCCGCCAACTTCCTCTCGCCGCTGGATCCGCTTCTCTTGTCCGGTTAAAAGAAGATGCAATGGCAGAGGAAATCGCCCTTCTGTTCGCAGGTTGCTTCACGTCGGGTTGAGCAGAAGAAAGGAAAGGAGAAAGAGAAAGAAGAAGGTCGCGGCACGTTCTGATTTTACTAAACAATTAGCGGCGCGTTCTGATTTTACTAAACAATTAGTGATGGATAGGTCCGTCGCTAAATAAAACGCAAACAATTTCATTTTAATTAGTTAAGTTAAACCACGGGCGGTAAGAGGGCCTTAAAACGACGTCGTTCAGTTAGCGACAAACTCGTTTCGTCACTAAATTTTCTTTTCTTTTTTATTCAAAAAACGATAGCGACGGAACGGTGTCGCTAATCCGTCGTTAAAAGAGGCACCGAGACCCGAAAAATTGGCGCCACCAAACCCGCCCGAATTCCGTCGCCATTCTGTCGCCAATAATTCTGTCGCTAATTAGTGATGAAATTTTATCCGTCGCTAAATCTGTCCCTAATACCGTGTTTTCTAGTAGTGACCTTCTATGAAGTTAATATCCTATGAGATATAAAAAAGGAGTCTTGGATGATATTTACATCTATCTCTTTGTTCCCAAAAGAGAAGCCACAAGGTTTTCCTTTACTATCCACATTTATACCAACACAACTTGGAAACTTGTGTGTAAAGTGATTTACTTGCTTAGCAGATTTATTGAGTTTCCATTCAAAAGAATAATAAAAAGCAATGAAGCTTCACTAGATCTTGGATCCAAGAAACAGCGAGTGGGCAACCAAATAATATCAATGATAGAACCGATAATCAAATTTAGCAATAACAAGAAAAGTTCTTTAAATGGGAAGAATAACTTTCATCGTTTCTTTTAATAAACCAGCCTTATATTAATTTAAGGGATTCCATACCTAGTAGCAGCTAACATAGTAATGAAATGAATACTATAAACCTATGTAAAATATGCTAAGCTTACACTATTATATTTTATACTTGCATTACAATGAGCTTGAAGGTTTGAATGAATTTGGCTAGCGAAGAGTCATGGAGAGAGTGAACTAGTATATAGTGGAGAAAAATATAGGAAGAATTATGGATAGGATGTCAATGAATGAGAGAGAGGAATTAGTGAACTTAGCTATAATGATAATGAGCGAAGGATGGAGGGGATGAAAAGCTTGATGTAGATTCAGAAGGTGTGCCACTATGAAACCAATGAAGGCAGCCGCGGATCTACCAACAACCTAGAGAAGGAAGTGCTAATGAGGAAAGAGTCGAAGAACAAATAAAAATGGAACTCAATTCTAAATTTTAATAAAAATGCTTAAGAAAATTTGAAATCAAAATGAATACCTAATCGTATATATGTATAATATGTATAGAGTACTTAAAATAATTTAATATAATCCTCGCAATTCCACTACTACATACTAGTTCAAAAAGGCATTAAAAGATTCTCCTTTTGATTAATATATTGCCCTAATTACATATGGTGACAAAATAAATTTTGCTTTGAAAATGCCCTAGACGGCAATTATATGTTTTGTTTGCGGCGAGTATCAAATACAACAAACAAAATATTGTTGTCTTTGGTTAGCATCTTAAAAACAAAAAAGTTATGATGTCTTTTGTTATTATCAAATATGACAAAAATATTGCCTTCTTGGATAATACTCAATGAGGCTGTTCTACCACATTGTCATATTTGACCAGTATTAAATATGACAATACTTTTAAATTATCCTCTTTTAATGAAATACCCCAAATTTAAATATGGCGATTAAATCATTCTAATATGATAACTAAAGGCCTAATTATGCCTAAAGAATATTGGTGAAGAAAATAAACAAAAAAAAGAGAAAACACTTTAAAAACGTAAAACGTAAAAATGAGCGTTACACAACCATAGGAGGTATGTGACCTCGATTAGGATCCTAGATGGATTCCTGGGGCTTAATTATGCCTAAATGAACATGTAGGAACAATTCCTGAAGAAAACGGATCCATAAAATGGGTTAAACACGCAAACGAGCCTAAAAACAACGTTTTTTGAAAACGGAAACGTGACTTTAAGCGGGTTTATAAATCATAATTAATAATATCAATAATATTAATAAATAAATAGATAATTAAACTCTAGAAGTTCATTAAAATTAATTAAAATTCCAGAAAACGGGCTTCGGTTAATAATGAATAGTGTAAAATGGCTTATGGGGTTTTATAATAAGATCAAAATAATTCTCTCCCTTTTGTAAATAAAAATCTGGCTCCCTCCTTTGTATGTGTGTGTCATGTTTTTTTTCTCTGCCTCTCCCACTCTCTTTATGCTCTCTTACTCACTAGAAGACAAATTAATAAAGTAGAAAAGTAACTTTCCTAACTCTCTCTCCTCCTATTCTCTTGCTCTCTCATGGTTTACCTCTCTCCCACCAGAACTCTTCTTCTTCTTCTTCTTCTGCCAACAATGATGATTTGTAGAGCCTCCACCCAACTCCATCTTCTCTTCCTTTGAAGGCTCAAACCAAGTCCACATAGAAAAAATTACACTACTAGATTCCTCTCTTATTGGAGATCACTTCCCACTTTTCAGAATCCGAAAATCCCCACTTTCATCACCATGGATAGACCTCCTTTTGAAGGTTGAAGATGACCATTGTGAGCTACATCATCCCCTTGTTGGTTTAAGGTAAAAAGAAGTTCAAAAATCCCTTTTTCTAGCCTTCTTTTGGCAACCGAAAATTTCAAAGTCTGAGCCTCTTGTTCTTTGTGTTCCAGCCGGTTTTTAGTATTCAAAGAGGTGCTGGAATCTTGTTGTTTTGCTAGACAAACATTCACCCAGATATTTGGAAGGTAATCTCTCATCTTAAGAGCTTTAAACCCTTCTTTATAACTTAGGGTTGATTTTAGGGTTGATTTTAGAGTTTAAGTGGTGTCCCTTGATGCTCATTATACCTCCTTGGGCATGGTCTAGAGGTTAGAAAATTGAAACCCCCATTGAACATTTTATGAACCAAGAACAAGAAGAAAGGAAAGAAGAAGGAAGAAAGAAGAAAGAAGGAAAGAAAAAGAGAACTAGAAACACTAAGGTAATGGACTTACCTTTGAACAGATTTTTAATGTTTTGTGTATGTTTAATTACATTGCTTAGTATTGGTTATGCTACTGCAATGGTAAACATGAAATGGGATTATATTAGTATTGCTTGTGTGATGATTAAAGGCCTTTGAGCCAAGTGAATAAAGTGCTAAATGTTGGAAGTTAAAGTGTGGTTAATGTCTAAAATGGTGGTGTTGTTGAATTGTGTTGATGAGCTGAATAAACCATGTGGGCAATGTCTAAAATCCTAGGGAAACTATGTCGAAATTTTTGTAGCAAACTAGATGACTTAGGTTTTAATGAGAGGAAAGAACCTAGGATGACTAGGTGTGTTTAAGAGTTGAATTTGAGTAGTTAATCACCTTGGAAACTAGATTTGAGTGAATGTTGTATTTGGGTAAGACTTGGGATGAAAATAATGCAATGAACACTAGTAATGCATTAGTGGAAGAACCATTGAGTAGTGGAAAGAGTAAGAGCAAAAAACTGCACTTAAAAGCTTCTAGGAAAAATAAGAGTGGGAAAATTGTGTAAATCAACCAAGAATTGAATAATGAGTTAGTAAATGATTTAGGAAGGTTTAGAGTTTCCAATTAGTGTTAAAACATGCTAGAATATATGTGGGAAGATTGGGGAAGAAATGGGCAAAAGAATGGAGTTAGAACAAATTTTGAAAATGTAAAATCTGTCAAAATGTAGCAGGGTCCGGGACTTAGGTCCAGGACCAAGTCCCGGACCAGCATAAAAAAACGGCCGAGAATTGAGTACTGGGTGTGGTCCGGGACTTAGGTCCCATACAAGGACCCAGACCACGCCATTAAAAGTGGCCGAGAGTTCATTCCAGTATTGGTCCGGGACTTGGGACCCGGATAAGGTCCCGGACCAACCCAAAAGTGCCTTAAAATGTGTATAAATGGAATTTGAAGGTGGGGATTTGAATGATATTACTATTATAAGATTGTTAGGAGTTGATTAATGATATATAATGGTCATTAGTGGTATAAACAAGCTTAAGGAATAATGAGAAGTAAGTAACTTATGTGAAAGTGTTTGAATTGTAATGAGTTAGTAATTGTAAATCGGGAAACATTAAAGATGAAATAAGTTAGGTTAAATATAGATAATTAACCACCCGATTCCATGTATGTTATAGGATTTGAATAGGTAGACTCCGAAGGAGAGTCGGCAACCCGAGAACTACGGTGAACGGTATGATTTTCTCATGCCCTGTATGCTACCAAAGCTACCCCGATTTGTGTGTGTGTGTTTATATGCTATCACCTAATCAAGATAAAATGCACGAATCGGATTCATTGCACTTCCTTATCCTTGTGATTATTCCTTGGTGAGTGGTGACTCTCCTATAAGTTTGTATAATTCATGAAAGAAATAATTGTTGGATGAAGTATTTATTTGCTTGGATATGAAGTGTGCTAACCGTGTGGTATTGAACGAAAGTGTAACACCCCTACTAATCCGGCTCCTAATTATAGTATAATCGTCGTACTTAGTAATTAAATCACAGCGGTAAATAACAGACTGTCGTTCTAATGGTGTCACTGTTATCACTCTCCTATACGGGTGATAACGAGTTACATGATAATCAACATACAAAACGTATTCCCGCAGTGACCACAAGAGATAGATAATAGTGCTTAAATAAAACTAAAACATATACAACAACAAACTGTCTTATACATAAACCGTGCACGTGAGCGTCTAACCAAATATACACCTCGGTTTACAAACCCGAGTCCAAAATAACCATAGTCTCAATCCATACCAAGTCTAACCAAAAGGTAAGTAAAACTGTCGCGCCCCGCGTCGACCCTCCAGCTAGTCTCCTGAAAATAAAAATGGTTGTGGTATGGAATCAACCCCTGCTGAGTATGTTATCACATGCTCCGTCATGCCTCCTCAAACCCCTCAATTAATTGGTCGAGAGCATGAGATTCGTTACATGCAATACCGTTTAAATATTTAAACTGTAAAACAATTAACAATAATAACCATACAATAAACACAACCATCAACACACATATAATCCACACAGTATAACCAATGAACAACAAGGCGAAACAACGAGGATAATAAAAAAGTATTAAATCCCATCCTTGGCATAAAGTCCAATATTGTTCGCCAATGTACGAGTCTCAACTGTAATAAATGTTCGGTTATACCTAGTGACAACGTCTCGTTAAAACGACGTGTCTCTAAATTACCCATATACTATGGCGGGTCACTCACGGCAGTAGCCACTCCAACGGTAGAGTCTCCGACCAACGAACCATCCTAGTTCGCGGAGATTTTCTTGATACTTGCGGACCCGTACGCGGACATCCTGGTATCGTTTTTGTGATCACAGCGCGCACCAAGAGCCACATCCTCTTGGCTTTGTTTCATTTATTTATTTATACCATCGCATCACATTACCAATTTTCTAACACAGCAGACTAAGGTCGTTAGTCCAATCCGGAGTATGTAAACTCGGGATCCAGTGTTAGATACGAGAGCGGCGTTAGAAAGGCCAATGCTCCGTATTAAGTCTCGGATAATATACATATCTTATTATCCTAGTGCTACAACGTTTTTCTGACGTTCCTTATATTACATATAATATAGCACCATAGCCGCTAGTTCGTTTTATATATAGGTTTATATGTACGAACCAATACTGTTATCGCAAAAACAGTAAATAATAATCTGCTTAAATATACAGTTCATGCATATTTATTCACACATTCAGACATTCAATCTTATCACAGAATTCACAGAAGTCTGAACTGAGGAATCCCTCAGAGACAATCAGAGACACGTAACAACATACCGTTCACCCTGATTTTAGTACGGAGTATGAATCAGCTAGATCCGATGCTCCTCGAGTCGTCTCTAACAATCTAATAATAAGTACAACACTGCTCATCAGCATTTCATGCCGACAATATACTACGGCACCCCGTACCGTTCTAATCCATCCGGTTTATTCCCCGTCGTTTATTAACTAACGTTTCCCGGGTTTTCGGGATTAACTTATGTAAGAGTTAATTTACATGCATGGTTATGTTTGCGTGCATATAGCTATACACTTGTACGTTATATAGTTTATTACTATATTGTATGTATAATCTCGATCATATATTATACATCCCACCTTAGTATTTATTTTTTTAAGGTTAATTTATCCAAGTGTAAAATATTGTATAACTCATATTAAAATACTTTGAATCATGTAATTCCTCATTATTTCATGTACGTATATAACATTAGAATTTCCTTAACTAATGTTTATATTCATTTCTCCTTATCTTATATCATCTCACATATTACATTATATGGTTATTGAACCATATTGTATTTCTCACTCCATAACATATATTTATTTATATATATATGATTTATGGAACCATTTATTATATGGTATATCTATATAATATATTCATTCTTCCTTAATGAATATTTCTTATATTATAAATGTTACAACCCTTATAGCATTAAAACCATATTACAAATTCTTTTTTAAAATACCCATTATCACCGAACAGCACTTATGTTCTCTAATATTTACTAAATCCCCCACATTAATTATATAATGTTACATTATAGTCATATAACTTATATTATGATGTTTAAATCATTAAATCATTTATAACCTATAGTTATAAAATTTATATAATACCAAACAGACCATAATGCTGTCGGTTTTTATTTAATTCCACCAAAGTTTCAGAAATTACATAATCACCCCCAAATATTATTTCTTTGTTACACTTATGATATATTCCTTATATTATAATCTTTAAACCTTAATATAAATATAACCTATGGTTATAACTTCTTAAAATAACCGAACAGACCCCATGGTCTGTTCTAATTTAATTTCTACCACTAAACTTTCTATATTCACCAAGTTACCCCATTTTATAACATATAGTTTCCAATATCATTAAAACTATATATTATACATTTATCTTAAGGAAACCTCATATATAATTCCAAAAATTACCAAACTATACCAAAAGGTTATAAAACACCATTCCTAACCTTATACTTTCTGTATTTACGGTTTTTACCCCATATGTTACCCAAATGTAACAATGATATAAAATGTATAATATTATTCTTATATAATTCATATTAACTCCAAATTTAACCAAATAAATCCCTAAAAATTCCTAATAACCCAAGGTCTGTTCTAAACCCCATTTGGTACCCTTAGTTTTCGGAAATCACAATATCACCCCAACACTTATAAATCTTTTACAACTTAATAACTAACTTAATGTAAGGTGGTACTTTAATTCCATAATACTTCCAATCTTGGCCAAAGTCTCCTATATAGTCAACTTTGACTTCTAAATCCCATTTGAGCCTAAATTTCTGGTAATCACTACCTATACCCTAAACTTTCCTATTTTTACAATTTTAACACAAAACTTTATAAAATGTTATAGTTTTTATTTAAATTCATTTAAAACCCCTAAATTCATTTATAATAGCCCACGGCTATTTATATTTTGTGTATTTACCGATTTGACCCCAATATTTATGCTAAGTGCATAAATTAAATTAAATAAGCTTTTAAACTTAAATAAAATGGCCTAATGACATGGCCTTATTACAACCTTGAACTTGTAAAATAAATTACACTTTAAATGTCTCAAAAATATCATAAACTCTCGGCCTTACCACAAAGTTCTCCATATTTACCAATTTTCCACATAATGTCTTAATTTGACCATTATGTTAATTAAATCATTTAAATGACTAGCTTATAATAACTAAGTCATTTATGGTCACACTTAGGCTTAAATTAAACATCTTAACTAGTTCACTCTCGGCACAATATATAATATAATCTTTAAAGCATATAATATATAGTCAAGAATGTTATACCTTGATTTATAAGCTTTTAAATGCTTGTATGGTCATGGAATCTTGGGGGCTTGGTTTAGACAGCTTCTTATTAATTTCTAACAGCAAGAATAAGATATAGTTAGGTTCCAAAAACTGAACCAACTATAAGAGCAATTTTAAGCCATGAAAACCTAGATTTCTCACCTTAAAAATGACTTTAACCAACCTATCACTCCATGTACTGTCACGGCAGTTTGGAGGTGTTTTTATACACCTCTTGACATGCATTAAACAGAGAGTAAAGGTTATGACTCATCTTAAAAAAGAAGCTAACCATAAGAGTCATTAAAGGTCTTAAAACATGGATTTTTACCTTAAAATTTGAAGATGTTTCCAAGTGTTCCACAGCCCTATTTTCCAGAGGAATGAAGTGTTAATCCCTTAATAAAAGCATGCCAAAGTGGTGGATTAACTCATTCATACAGAGGCTAGAAGACTTACTCTTTAAACCCCCTTTTTAAGGTATTTTTGGGTGGTTTTGGCCAATTTCAAGGGGATGAAGGTTCACCAACGGTTCTAGCATGACAATATGAAGATTATAGAGGGTTTAGTTCGTGGGAATCAGCCAGAACACAAATAGAAAGGAAGGTAGGAGCTTAGAGCACATTTTTACCTTAAGGAGTGATTTTTGTGTTCTCTTGCTCTCAAGACTTAGTTTGCCCACTACTTACTGGTTGGCCACGGTTTTATAGACCTTCTTACAGTATATTCCTGGTTTCACCAAGAGGATAAGAAGAATACTTAGTCCTTGTTGAAGAAAGGAAAAGATTTGGAGCAAAAATGAGTTTTTACGGGCAAGAACACTTATGTTTTTCATTAAAGCTCAAAGGAAGAAGATGAAGAAGGAAAGAGAGACTTACCATCAGCTAAGAGAGAGGGAGAGCTGCTGAAATTCGTGGGTATGGGCAAGGAGGCTGAAAAGAGTGTGAGGGAGAGTAATTAATTAAGTGTGTTGTAGTTCCCAAGGAGAGTAGACTTTGGTGTGTCTAGGAAGCTTCCTCTAAAAGTAAAAAGCACCTCTTTGAGTGTCCTTACATCTGATAAATCAACTGCCTTTATTCTGGTGGGGAATTTGAATTTTTGTGTTGCTTTGTACAGGGCTACCTGCCACTGTACTAAGGAGCTACCTGCTCGCTTAGTGATTCAGCTACCCGTGGCACTAAGGTGAGCTATTTAAATTTCATGTATTGTTTTGTACAGGGCTACCTACCTCTGTACTAGGGAGCTACCTGTGGCACTAAGGTGAGCTACCTGCACTTTTGTGCTGTAGCACCAGCTACTTTTCTTTCCGACTGCTTGACCAAACCCTGTCTTTTTGTGACTATAGTTAAGCATTAAGGCCCCTCTTGTCACTGTTCCGTAGTCTGTAGTCATGATTTTGCAGTCTGTAGTCATTTTTTTGTATGTCTTAAACTTATTCGGATTACATATATTTGTCCAAGTATATTATATATATATATATATATCTTTTGAGAGGTTGTATATTTCCTTAATGACTTAGGTTTATTAGTCTTCATAATTTAATGACTAACCTTTGATTAAACTCTTCCATTTAATTAATTTATGATTAATTAATGTAATTAAGGTTTGGGGTATTTCAATCTACCCCCCTTAAAAGGACTTCGTCCCGAAGTCTCATTCACACTCGAATTTCCTAAGGAATCAAGTTCCACTAGGTAACCAAAGACAATCCATCGCTAGGGAGTATATCCCACTAGGTTCAAACCTAGTCTATATGTATCACAATTGATACAACACCAATCTCATTCCACATAGCCAAGAGTCATAGCACATTTCATTCATACACAGCACTAAACGAGGTGCGAAACCAATCCGGAGTACTCAAAGGTACTATATATATATATATCCAACACAGGTGCACTAAGGCACTACATACAATGTATCAAACATACAACTCAATCATCAAACAAACATGTATGACGCAGCATACCACCAAAACACACCACAAAACAAAACTTAATGCATAACATATGCGCAAGCCAAGTGGCGTCTACCCCCCATAAAAAGGGTTTAACCACGAACCCGTACAAGTATCACAGCCACTGCTCGAAGAGTGTTGGATACTTCGCTCTCATGGAGTCTTCTAACTCCCATGTAGCCTCCTCCAAGTCATGGTTCGACAAGAGAACCTTGACCATGCTAACGGTCTTGTTCCTAGTCTGCCTCGTCTTCGTATCGAGGATGCGGAGTGGTACTTCTTCATATCGAAGCAGGGTCCAACTCTAAAGTCACTGGTTCTAAAACGTGCGATGGGTGGGGCACATACCTCTTCAACTGAGAAACGTGAAAGACGTCGTGCACCCTCCCAAGCTCTGCTGGCAAATCCAATCTGTAGGCTAACGGGCCCACTCGCTCCTTAATCGCATATGGCCCAACATACTTCGGGCTCAACTTGCCCTTCTGCCCGAACCGGAAGATCCCCTTCATGGGTGACACTCTAAGGAATACCATGTCGTCGGTAGTGAACTCAATGTCCCTCCTCCTGGTGTCTGCATAAGATTTCTGCCGTCCTGAGCTGCCCTCATGTTCCTACGGATTTGTAGGACATCCTCCTTGATCTGCTCTAGGTACTCTGGTCCTAGAAGCGTAGTCTCGCTGGCCTCATCCCAGCATAAAGGAGTCCTACACGGTCTACCGTAAAGTGCCTGGAACGGTGGCAGTATCGAGGAGTGGTAGCTGTTATTGTAGGCGAACTCTATCAGATGTAGACGCTCTAACCAGCTCCCCTGAAAATCCAAGGCACATGCTCTCAGCATGTCCTCTAGTGTCTGGATGGTCCTCTCACTCTGACCGTCGGTCTGTGGATGGAATGCCGTACTAAGCTTCAGCTTCGTACCCAAGGCTTCCTGAACCTGACCCCAGAATCTGGACAAAAATCGAGGGTCCCTGTCAGACACCATGGTCTTTGGCACACCATGGTGCCGGATCACCTCCTTCTGGAACAAGTCCGCCAACTTCAGGACCTTCCAGGTATCCTTCATAGCAACAAACTTTGCCATCTTCGTAAGACGGTCCCCAATGACCCAAACTGTGTTCAGTCCTCCCTTAGTCGGTGGGAGACCAACAACAAAATCCATCGAGATGTCCTCGAACTTCTAGCAAGGAATATGCATAGACTGCACTAAACCGCCGGGTCTCCTATGCTCAAACTTAACCTTTTGACTGGTCAAGCATCTAGCCACATAGTCGGCTACGTCCTTCTTCATCCCGCTCCACCAGAAATGGACCTTCAAGTCCTTGTACATCTTCGAAGAACCAGGGTGGACGGATAAGGACGAGCAATGAGCCTCCTGGAGTATCTTCTCCTTCAGGTCAGGAGAAGACTCTGGAATACATAACCGGCCATTCATCATCGAATCATGCCATCATCACACAGTTCAAAGTCATACTTCTGACTCTCAAAACAACCCTCTGACATCTTCTGCCTGATACCCTGCATATACTGAACACTCTCCTGTGCAGCTCGTATCTCATCAATCAGACTGCTGCCCACTAAAAGTGTAAACAATGAATGAGCTCTGCGGCTCAGAGCGTTGGCTACAACATTCGCCTTGCCCTCCTTGTACCTCAGGTCTATGTCATAGTCCTTCAAGAACTCGACCCATCTTCTCTGTCGCATGTTCAGCTCCTTTTGTGTGAAGAGATGCTGTAAACTCTTGTGATCAGAGTAGATGGTGACTGTCACACCGTAAAGATAATGTCGCCAGATCTTCAAAGCGAAGACTAATGCGCCTAACTCAAGGTCGTGTGTGGGGTAGTTTACCTCGTGCTTCTTCAGCTGTCAGGATACATAAGCAACTACCTTCCCATGCTGCATAAGCACACAGCCTAGACTGGTTCCAGAGGCATCACAATATACCTCGAACCCATCGGTGCCCTCAGGGATAGTAAGAACGGGTGCCGATGTCAGGAGATCCTTCAGTTTTTGAAAGGACTGCTCGCACTCGGCAGACCATAAGAACTGGGACTCCTTCTTCATAAGATTAGTCATCGGTTTGGCCACTTTGGAGAAGTCCTTCACGAACCATCGATAGTAACCGGCCAAACCCAGAAAGCTGCAGATGTCTGTTACCGTCTTCGGCCTCGCCCAACTCTTCACTGCCTCTATCTTGGTAGGGTCTACAGATATCCCGCTCGTTGAAATAATGTGTCCAAGGAATGACACGTTGTCCAACCAAAACTCACACTTCGAGAGCATGGCATACAGCTAGTTCTCTCTCATGATACTCAAAACCTGCCTCAGATGTAACTCATGCTCCTCCTGGGTCTTAGAGTAGACCAGTATATCGTCGATGAAGACCACAACTGAACTGAACTATCCAGTTGCTCTCTAAAGAGACGGTTCATCAAGTCCATGAAGATAGCTGGCGCATTCGACAACCCGAATGGCATAACGGTGAACTCGTAGTGCCCATACCGAGTTCTAAAAGCTGTCTTCTCCACATCACCCTCTACAATCCTGATCTGATGGTAGCCAGATCTGAGATCTATCTTCGAGAACACTCTGGCTCCTCTCAGCTGGTCAAACAAGTCGTCGATCCGTGGCAACGGGTACTTGTTCTTGACCGTGACCGCATTCAGCTCACGGTAGTCGATGCAGAGTCGCATACTGCCATCCTTCTTTTTAACGAACAGAACCGGAGCACCCCAAGGAGAAACACTAGGTCGTATGAATCCCTTGTCGAGGAGGTCCTCCAGCTGTAGCTTCAGCTCCCTCATCTCAGCCGGTGCCATACGGTAGGGCGCCTTAGCAATAGGGCCCGTACCTAGCAACAAGTCGACGGTGAACTCAACCTCGCGCACAGGCGGCATGCCTGGCAGCTCATCAGGAAACAAGTCGGGGAAGTCTACCACGACTGGGATGTCTGAGTCCATCTCATCGCTCTGTCTCGTGTCCTGAACATAATAGAGGAAGGCCTGTCTGCCCTTCCTCACATCCTTCATCAGGGATAGTGCTGACACGATCTTGACAGTCGGCTCTTTCTTCACACTACGGTATGACACTGTCCTACCCCGCTCGGCCCCTTCAGCAGTAATCGGTGCTCTGCACAGTGTAGTCGGCCCTTGAACTTCTGCAACCAGTCTATTCCCACAATAATGTCGAAGCCCAAGTTCTTGAACTCGATCAAGTCGATGGGGAAGGTCTCAGTCATGATGCTGATCTCTAATCCCGTGTACTGTCTGGTGCAACCACTCTCTCCTTCGAAGGAAGGGTGACTGAAAAGTAAGAGAGCTGTTCAGGGCAGCCCCCAGCTTCTTAGCGAATGCCGAGGAGATAAAGGAATGCGAAGCCCCTGTGTCAAACAATATGGAAGCACTAACACCATCGACAGGAAAGGTACCTGAGATCACCTCTCGCATTAGCATTAAGTCCCAATAAATCACTTATTTACTGTCGGTTGTTAATTGTCATACCTGTGATGACATTACCGGACTCCTTGGCTTGCGTCATATCTAGGATGCATATGGTACCCTCCTTTCCATTTTCGTGGCCTGAAGTTATGAATTAACGGTATCAACAAACTGAACACATATACTTGAAGGTACAAAAACTCTTATTTCATTCATCCAATTGGTATTACATAAGGTTACACACTTAGCTACTACTATTACATCAATACTGTCTGAAAGTTAAATTTAAACGGCCAGGTCGGATGTGGGTCTCATTCACTAGAGCTGGTGGGGCGGTATTGAGCTTAATGCTCTTAATTCCATGATATACTAGCCTTGACTCTCCACCAAATACCAACACATCCCCAACTTGAGGATGATCTTGCTTGCTAGATTCATCTTCTTCTGGTCTCCATAGATGAACTCAGCATCATCGCCAATGGAGAATGACACAACCGGTATTCCCCTGGTGATGGACTCAGTCGTCTTATCACGGTCTTGGTGCATCCCAAGCTTTCCTCCCTGCTCGTAGTAGTTGACGATGCAGACGTCAGGTGTCATGTCGGGTAATGGGTAAGTCTCACAGTCTTGAGCAATATCCATTGTGTTTCTCAATAAGGTTAGGAAACTCTCAAGTATCCTAGGTATTGATACGCCATCTACCATCCTCACCTCTCGATAAACCCTAGCTTGCGGATCCCAATCTTTCCCTAAGCACATTATGTGCAGTTTCATCTTAAACCACTACTAAATACAGGGTATAAAATCCTCCCATGCCCTTACCCAAAGCTCTACACTCGTTCACTATGGCGATTTGCTCATCTAGGGTTAGGAACTCTCTGAGAAGTATCATGCCCGGTCTGACCACATGACACAACTCGCTAGGGTACTCCCGTCTTTCTTCCACGGGTCTAGGTGATCTCGGACTTGTGAGTGCGGGATAGCAGATATCGAAGTCTCCTAAGAGATAAAAGGTTTCCTAGGTAAGTCGTTTATCTAAAGCGGTTATTAAAACACATATTCATGCTAAGGTAAAGCGTTTAAAACACTTAGTCATGTTCTCATACAATGGTTCAAGGTTTCAAAAGTTAACCTTCACCACGTTGGGTACTAGTACCAGCGCCCGAAGCTCCCGCTGCATTCAGCACACGGTTGCCTGGCGGTTCCTCTGGGTCTGTTTCTCGCTGTGGTCTGCTGCTGCTGCTGCCCCTTCTGGCCACCTCGAGCTCCACCTCCTCCAGCGGGTGCGCTCTGAGTCCCCTTCGACGGGCGGTACGCTCGGCTCTCCGATTCGCGAAGCACTCGAACGACCTATGGCCCTTCCTCCCACAGTGGTGGCAGTCCACCGCTTGCCTGGAGCAGTCAACAAAGCTTGTAGTGAAAGTGGCGCTGGGGTACAGAACCTATTATCATAAACAATCTGATTAATACAAGGACGGTAATGGATAGTGTAATTCACAACTCATTCACGAGGTTAGATTGCTTACCCTTAGGGGGTGCAGATCTAAGAGGCTGGGCATCATAGGTAGGCCCGGTCAGCATCGGAACCTTCTCCTTGCCCTTCTGGCTGGCCTGCTCCTTCTTCTTCTCCCTCTAGGAGAACTTTTTCTTCCTGTTATCGTCAAATAATTAGGAATTGTAGGTATAAAAGTAGGCAAGCAAGTAATTAATTTAAATAAATTTAAATAACTTAAAAGTGGTTCTTACTTCCCGCCCTTGCTGCCTCCGCCTCCAGCCACCACCTCAGCCTCCTTCTCGGGGGCCTTACGCTTCTGCCCCTGGCTGTCATCCCGGCTGTTCACTAACAGCTCGGTCCGAGAAGCAGCATCATAGCACTCCTGGACCGTAGGGTACAAAGCAGCACCCATGGCGGCCTTGATAGCATATCGTAGTCCGCCTCTGAACTTCTCCACCTTCACGGTGTCAGAATAAACAACTCCTGGGACAAAGTCCAACAGCCCGATGAATGAGGAGTAGTACTGATCCACTGTCAGACTACCCTGCCTTAGAGCCTCGAACTTCTCCCGCTTCCTCTACTTCAAGTGAGCAGGATAATACTTCTCTCTCAGCAACTCTACAAACCTGTCCAACCGAAACCCTCTATAGCAGTGTAATGTGCCTTCACGGACCTCCACAAGTACTGGCGGCGTCCCTCAGATGGAAGGCTGCTATACCGACCCGGTGCTCAGCAGGCACATGAATGGCGTCAAAGGCCTTCTCGTGCTCGATAATATATCTCTCCAGGACGGTGGAGTCAGCTACTCCGTCATAAGTAGGTACCCGCGTGTCGGCAACGCTCTTCACAGCCAGTTGGCTCTCTCGGTGCGGGA
>CM041777.1:376281633-376318822 GCA_023374045.1 Limonium bicolor
TACGGGTGGGACTATGGGTGGCGCTCCGATCTGGATGCCTCCCATCTGGGCTAGCTGAGCAAAGACGGCAGCTACCGTCTCAGCAACGCCCACGGCATGGGTCTCAGGAGGACCTCCTCCAGACCCGCCGCCTCTACCTCTGCCTCTGCCTGACGAACGACCTCTAGTAGACATCTGAAGAATTCAGAATTAAAGTCAACACTCGGTAAGAATACCGTACTTTACTCAACCATAAGTTCACATAGCCCTAAAAGACGTAAAACACATTGTCCCCGACAATCTCCTAACTGAATTCGTTTCCAACTTCCTCATTGATACTCGTATATGAACAACCTAAGCTCACGGTACTTAGACTACTATCTCTTGTAATTAGAGCGGTACTCCGCTCTGATACCACTTTTGTAACACCCCTACTAATCCGGCTCCTAATTATAGTATAATCGTCGTACTTAGTAATTAAATCGCAGCGGTAAATAACAGACTGTCGTTCTAATGGTGTCACTGTTATCACTCGCCCATACGGGTGATAACGAGTTACATGATAATCAACATACGAAACGTATTCCCGCAGTGACCACAAGAGATAGATAGTAGTGCTTAAATAAAACTAAAACATATACAACAACAAACCGTCTTATACATAAACCGTACACGTGAGCGTCTAACCAAATATACACCTCGGTTTACAAACCCGAGTCCAAAATAACCATAGTCTCAATCCATACCAAGTCTAACCAAAAGGTAAGTAAAACTGTCGCGCCCCGCGTCGACCCTCCAGTTAGTCTCCTGAAAATAAAAATGGTTGTGGTATGGAATCAGCCCCTGCTGAGTATATTATCACATGCCCCGTCATGCCTCCTCAAACCCCTCAATTAATTGGTCGAGAGCATGAGATTCGTTACATGCAATACCGTTTTAATATTTAAACTGTAAAACAATTAACAGTAATAACCATACAATAAACACAACCATCAACACACATAATATAATCCACACAGTATAACCAATGAACAACAAGGCGAAACAACGAGGATAATAAACAAGTATTAAATCCCGTCCTTGGCATAAAGTCCAATATTGTTCGCCAATGTACGAGTCTCAACTGTAATAAATGTTCGGTTATACCTAGTGACAACGTCTCGTTAAAACGACGTGTCTCTAAATTACCCATATACTATGGCGGGTCACCCACGGCAGTAGCCACTCCAACGGTAGAGTCTCCGACCAACGAACCATCCTAGTTCGCGGGAAATTTTCTTGATACTTGCGGACCCGTACGCGGACATCTATCGTTTTTGTGATCACAGCGCGCACCAAGAGCCACATCCTCTTGGCTTTGTTTCATTTATTTATTTATACCATCACATCGCATTACCAATTTTCTAACACAGCAGGCTAAGGTCGTTAGTCCAATCCGGAGTATGTAAACTCGGGATCCAGTGTTAGATACGAGAGCAGCATTAGAAAAGGCCAATGCTCCGTATTAAGTCTCGGATAATATACATATCTTGTTATCCTAGTGCTACAACGTTTTTCTGACGTTCCTTATATTACACATGTAAGATATCACCATAGCCGCTAGTTCGTTTTATATATAGGTCCATATGTACGAACCAATACTGTTATCGCAAAAACAGTAAATAATAAGCAGCTTAAATATATAGTTCATGCATATTTATTCACACATTCAGACATTCAATCTTATCACAAAATTCACAGAAGTCTGAACTGAGGAAGCCCTCAGAGACAATCAGAGACACGTAACAACATACCGTTCACCCTGATTCTAGTACGGTGGAGTGTGAATCAGCTAGATCCGATGCTCCTCGAGTCGTCTCTAACAATCTAATAATAAGTATAACACTGCTCATCCGCATTTCATACCGACAATATACTACGGCACCCTGTACCGTTCTAATCCATCCCGGTTTATTCCCTGTCGTTTATTAAATAACGTTTCCCGGGTTTTCGGGATTAATTTATGTAAGTGTTAATTTGCATGCATGGTTATGTTTGCGTGCATATAGCTATACACTTGTATGTTATATAGTTTATTACTATATTGTATGTATAATCTCGATCATATATTATACATCCCACCTTAGTATTTATTTTTTTAAGGTTAATTTATCCAAGTGTAAAATATTGTATAACTCATATTAAAATACTTTGAATCATGTAATTCCTCATTATTTCATGTACGTATATAACATTAGAATTTCCTTAACTAATGTTTATAATTCTTTTCTCCTTATCTTATATCATCTCATATATTACATTATATGGCTATTGAACCATATTGTATTTCTCACTCCATAACATATATTTATTTATATATATGATTTATGGAACCATTTATTATATGGTATATCTATAAAATATATTCATTCTTCCTTAATGAATATTTCTTATATTATTAATGTTACAACCCTTATAACATTAAAACCACATTACAAATTCTTTTTTAAAATACCCATTATCACCGAACAACACTTATGTTCTCTAATATTTACTAAATCCCCCACATTAATTATTTAATGTTACATTATAGTCATATAACTTATATTATGATGTTTAAATCATTAAATCATTTATAACCTATAGTTATAAAATTTATATAATACCAAACAGACCATAATGCTGTCGGTTTTTATTTAATTCCACCAAAGTTTCAGAAATTACATAATCACCCCCAAATATTATTTCTTTGTTACACTTATGATATATTCCTTATATTATAATCTTTAAACCTTAATATAAATATAACCTATGGTTATAACTTCTTAAAATAACCGAACAAACCCCATGGTCTGTTCTAATTTAATTTCTACCACTAAACTTTCTATATTCACCAAGTTACCCCATTTTATAACATATAGTTTCCAATATCATTAAAACTATATATTATACATATATCTTAAGGAAACCTCATATATAATTCCAAAAATTACCAAACTATACCAAAAGGTTATAGACACCATTCCTAACCTTGTACTTTCATTATTTACGGTTTTTACCCCATATGTTACCCAAATGCAACAATGATATAAAATGTCATATATTATACTTATATAATTCATATTAACTCCAAATTTAACCAAATAAATCCCTAAAAATTCCTAATAACCCAAGGTCTGTTCTAAACCCCATTTGGTACCCTTAGTTTTCGGAAATGACAATATCACCCCAACACTTATAAATCTTTTACAACTCAATAACTAACTTAATGTAAGGTGGTACTATAATTCCATAATACTTCCAAACTTGGCCAAAGTCTCCTATATAGTCTACTTTGACTTCTAAATCCCATTTGAGCCCAAATTTCTGGTAATCACTACCTATACCCTAAACTTTCCTATTTTTACAATTTTAACACAAAACTTTATAAAATGTTATAGTTTTTATTTAAATTCATTTAAAACCCCTAAATTCATTTATAATAGCCCACGACTATTTATATTTTGTGTATTTACCGGTTTGACCCCAATATTTATGCTAAGTGCATAAATTAAATTAAATAAGCTTTTAAACTTAAATAAAATGGCCCAATGACATGGCCTTATTACAACCTTGAACTTGTAAAATAAATTACACTTTAAATGTCTCAAAAATATCATAAACTCTCGGCCTTACCACAAAGTTCTCCATATTTACCAATTTTCCACATAATGTCTTAATTTGACCATTATGTTAATTAAATCATTTAAATGACTAGCTTATAATAACTAAGTCATTTCTGGTCACACTTAGGCTTAAATTAAACATCTTAACTAGTTCACTCTCGGCACAATATATAATATAAGCTTTAAAGCATATAATATATAGTCAAGAATGTTATACCTTCATTTATAAGCTTTTAAATGTTTGTATGGTCACGGAAGCTTGGGGGCTTAGTTTAGACAGCTTCTAATTAATTTTTAACAGCAAGAATAAGATATAGTTAGGTTCCAAAAACTGAACCAACTATAAGAGCAATTTTAAGCCATGAAAACCTAGATTTCTCACCTTAAAAATGACTTTAACCAACCTATCACTCCATGTACTGTCACGGCAGTTTGGAGGTGTTTTTATACACCTCTTGACATGCATTAAACAGAGAGTAAAGGTTATGGCTCATCTTAAAACAGAAGTTAACCATAAGAGTCATTAAAGGTCTTAAAACATGGATTTTTACCTTAAACTTTGAAGCTGTTGCCAAGTGTTCCACAACCCTATTTTCCAGAGGAATGAAGGGTGTTAATCCCTTAATAAAAGAATGCCAAAGTGGCGGATTAACTCATTCATACAGAGGCTAGAAGACTTACTCTTTAAACCCCCTTTTTAAGGTATTTTTGGGTGGTTTTGGCCAACTTCAAGGGGATGAAGGTTCACCAATGGTTCTAGCATGACAATATGAAGATTATAGAGGGTTTATGCTAAACGAGAAATTGTAAGATAAAAATATATACAAAAGAATGAAATAAATTAATAACTAATCCTACAACTCTACTACGGGTAGCAAATAAAAACCTGGTCGGAGTATAGTGTAAATATATTACGACCGAGAGTATCGTACCCAAGGGACTTATAGAAAATTAGTCCTAATCCGAGCAAAAGCCTATTCTATAATAACAAAGGGGGGAATTGAAAATGTGATCCTAAACTAAATAAATAAATAAATAAACTAACTTTGATTTGGGAAGATTATCAATGCAAAAGGTTCGTATGACCAATGATCAAGGGTGGCAAGTCTCAAAGAGGATTTGGTCTCGCAAAATGCATATGCCGGATGTGATGCCGGATCCTCGCTACCCGGCAGATTCATGGCCTTGAACGTGCCGGATAACTTATACCCGCATGCCATACGGCATAGTACATTTCGTAAACAACTTCCAGATTCGGTTCTGACAAAAGGAACTCAATATTCATACTTGCATCGTGCATAGCCAATGCCGCGAATACAACAGAATAATGGGAAATAAGAGATTAACCCTAAACCTTAAGTCTTGCTCCCGCTGAGGCGCAGAAGACAATGTTAAAGATTACCAAAATCCTAATCTATCCTATTCTTGTCTTGTGAACATCAAATAGGACTTAGAGATAAGAGAATGAATAGCTACTTCATTCTACTTGTAAGAAGATTAGAACTCGGGTTAAGAAACTTGAAAATTCCATAAATGATCATAAGAGTTTTACAAGGAAGTCATCCCTAACCAAAACCTAACAAGGATTCTGCATCACCATCCACACAACTACAAGAAGAGAATACAAAGGGGGAGAAGGAAATGTTAATAGCCTTAACCCGTCAAGGTCTTCTTCTTCTCTTGCGTGGATGGATTTGCAAACGTTCCTTGGACACCAACACTTGGAATGGGGCGGAAACAGAGATGTGAATGAAGTATAATATGGTGTTGAAGTGTGTCAAATTGTTGCCTTCCTCGGCCTATTTATTGGCATTAATTGTGTCGTTGCCGGGCGTGCCGGATCACCAGTAGCCGGCACACGTGATAAATGCGCCCAACTACTAACGGTCGAAACCGTCAATTCCGTGCGAAACAGTGCATATGCCGGGTATCTTCTACCCGGCATCACACCCGGCATCATCCTTTTCACCAACGGTCAATAACTGCTATCGCTTGGTCAACCGTGGCGACTCTTTACTTATGCCGGATGAAATCTACCCGGCATTAGGTCCGGCAAGGCCTCTTTTCTGTTCTGTGCTTATGCCGTGCAGAAACTACCGGGCATGGAATCCGGCTTCAACTGAACTTTTGCCTAGAAAATCATTCCTTGCACAGAAAACTCATAAAAACATAAATCTGTACAAATATTATACTTTAACACATAATAAGCATAAACATATATTTAACCTTATTTAGATAAATATAATACTAAATCTAATGCATAAAATATGATAAGTCTGCGGCTTATCAGTTTAGTTCGTGGGAATCAGCTAGAACACAAATAGAAAGGAAGGTAGGAGCTTAAAGCACATTTTTACCTTAAGGAGTGATTTTTGTCTTCTCTTGCTCTCAAGACTTTGTTTGCCCACTACTTACTGGTTGGCCAGGGTTTTACAGAACTTCTTACAGTATATTCTTGGCTTCTCCAAGAGGATAAGAAGAATACTTAGTCCTTGTTGAAGAAAGGAAAAGATTTGGAGCAAAAATGAGTTTTTACGGGCAAGAACACTTATGTTTTTCATTAAAGCTCAAAGGAAGAAGATGAAGAAGGAAAGAGAGACTTACCATCAGCTAAGAGAGAGGGAGAGCAGCTGAAATTCGTGGGTATGGGCAAGGAGGCTGAAAAGAGTGTGAGAGAGAGTAATTAATTAAGTGTGTTGTAGTTCCTAAGGAGAGTAGACTTTGGTGTGTCTAGGAAGCTTCCTCTAAAAGTAAAAAGCACCTTTTTGAGTGTCCTTACATCTGATAAATCGACTGCCTTTATTCTGGTGGGGAATTTGAATTTTTGTGTTGCTTTGTACAAGGCTACCTGCTCGCTTAGTGATTCAGCTACCCGTGGCACTAAGGTGAGCTATTTAAATTTCATGTATTGTTTTGTACAGGGCTACCTGCCTCTGTACTAGGGAGCTACCTGTGGCACTAAGGTGAGCTACCTGCACTTTTGTGCTGTAGCACTAGCTACTTTTCTTTCCGACTGCTTGACCAAACCCTGTCTTTTTGTGACTACAGTTAAGCATTAAGGCCCCTCTTGTCACTGTTCTGTAGTCTGTAGTCGTGATTTTGCAGTCTGTAGTCATTTTTCTGTATGTCTTAAACTTATTCGGATTACATATATTTGTCCAAGTATATATATATATCTTTTGAGAGGTTGTATATTTCCTTAATGACTTATAGATTATTAGTCTTCATAATTTAATGACTAACCTTTGATTAAACTCTTCCATTTAATTAATTTATGATTAATTAATGTAATTAAGGTTTGGGGTATTTCAGAAAGATTCTCACTAACTCCCTAACCCTGTGACGTTTCTAACTTGAGAAAAATGGTAACTTGAAGTATGTAAGAAGTCCGATATAGTTTCGGCCACGCGTGAGAATGAGGAAATACGAGAGGGTGTTTCCGAGTTCTAGACTAACCTTCCTCATGGTCCAAATCCCTTTATGGGCAGCAACCCGGGGAAGTAAGCCAACCTAAAGCCTGGTGGTGAGATAGAGTAGTCTCTGCCCGGAGGTCATACCGACTTGACTTGAGTATTATTGAAAAGAGGAGTAATTGCTAAAGGAGTAAAGGAGTTAAGAACATCCGATTAACCCGAATGAGAAATTAACTAACAATGGATGAGGCTAGAACTTGAGAAGTAAATCTCAGGGGCCTCAGTAATTGTTGAATGGATGAATTGTGTATTGTTTCCATTGCTTGTGTGAGGCTCTATGTATGAGTGTGCCTATGCATGATTACAATGTTGTTCATATAGCATGTATGCTTGAATTAAAATAAACTCCATGTAGGCGACCAAGTAGTCGGTGTACCACCGTTAGCACGCGGGGTATGTGAATTTCATGCCAGCAAGTTTTGCTGAGCCCCTTGGGGCACCGTTTTTATTTCAGGTACCCGAGATGGTTGATGGCCGATGTGAGAAACCGGATTGTTACACGTTTGGTATTAGATTTATTTTGAATGGTGTACTGAGTTGTACACGGGCCTGTAGCCCTTTTGTGTAGCCGGGGTACCTGTTGAGCACCCTTTTGTATTTGGAAGTATGTAGACCTTGATAGACATGAGTAGGTGTCGAACCCATGGATACTTTGTTTAGACTTGTTGAAATGGAATTTATTTTGGATTGTACGTTAGTAGACTCAGTATATTGAATTGTAAGTGTTGAACACTATAATGACTAGAGAGTTGTATTTGACTCGGTTTGGAAATGAAGTGTTGGTTGTAATTGTTTAAGTACTCGGGTAATCCGGTCCATCAGACCGTACTGTATTTGGATTAGGCCTTGTTAGTCACGTGGGTGGGTAACGGCATTGTTTCACCCACCGTTGGATTTGGATTTCCGCTGCGAAGGTAAGGATGTACGAGACAATTAGGAGATAATGATGTAATTAGCGGTAGGGGTGTTACAAAAAGTAGTATCAGAGCGAAGTATCACTCTAATGACTGGAAATACCGAGCTTAGGAAATACCGAGTTAGGAATTAGAGACTTAGGGCTAAGGGTTGAGCGAAAGCGTGAGAGATACGCTAGATAAGAACTCCCGGTGTGTACCGAATACCTACAATATCAAACCCACCCCCCACATCCACTGTTTTATAACTCGGAAAGAACGCCAGAGAGATGGGAAGTCCTCTCATACTCGGGGAAACCCGATCTGGCAGTTATAAAAATATTCTTAAAAGAACCAGAACCTGTCATATGGTAGATTCCAAGAACCGGAAATCCCAGAGACGGTTTGAAATACCCCACAAATTAATCTAAATTAATTTAGGGGATTTCTTTTATTAAACCCCAAATAATACTATTAAACACTAAATTATTATATATTATTATGAATTTAATAATAAGATTTATAAGCCAATAAATCTTGGGAAAATTTCAAGATACTCCAACTATATTATAAAGATTTTAGAAATATTTGGAGCATTGATTTAAATCATAAAAGTCAATATAAAATCATAGAAACCTTAAAACTTCTTAAGCCTTGCTATGGTTGACTTTTTGAGAATGGTCAAACCAGCCCATGAATCCTATACCAATAAAAAGGTTATTGAAAACCAAGAAGATTGATAATAAGAACATTAAAAACGGATCATCCTAGCCAAAGTTATGATACATTGAAGTTTATAGCCAAAATTTAGAGGTTTATAGATGTGGCTAGGGTTTCCTGACTCAGCCATGCACCTCGGTTTCCGTGCCACGCCAGATTGCCAGTTTCCCCAAAAAATGGCTAAGTCTTCTCAACAGAATTTCAGATCGTTGCCTCATTTTTAGACACAGATTTCTCTGCCACCACTTCGTATTTTTTAGTGTCGTCTTCTACATTTTATTCTCCTACAATTATACTTTCGAACCATTACTCACACTTGACCTAACTCTTCCTACATTCATCACAAATTTGATCTGAAGATGCCTCCCCGAGTTCTGGAAACCCAGAAACCCAGAAACTCAGAAAGGTAATGCAAACTTCGTCCTATCCTATCTTCTTCGTTTGTGAATGAAAATTCACGAACCATAGCTCATTTTCTAAATCTTTAACTCCTCTACAACTTTTCTTTTAACAACCAAGGCTTATTCTCAATCGTGTGGAAGATCGAGGCATCTAAAGTCCCCAACTCGATCACGGCAGTGTTCTTGCCCAGATTTCCCAGAAATCGACTAGGTAAACCCAAATCTTGTGAGATCTGTAACTTTCTCTCTAGTTCGTTGTTCTCAATGATTCTTCCACTCTTGTTTAGAGTTACATGCATAGTTTGAATTGTGATAGATTTCGTTGATCAAATCGCTCTCAGTTGGCACGAGTTGATCCGTGAAGTTGCCTACCTGAACTTCACATAAAATCATAACTTCTCCAGAAAAATGCAAGGTATAAACCTGAAACTTTCGACTTAGATCTCTTCATGTGTAACCATGGCCTAACTCGATCTATACTGTATTTTATAGATTCGCAAAGTTCGACCCTCAGACACTCGTAAGTCGAAAACTTTTCCAGAAAACCGAATCAGATTCTCTCGCCGGCGCATCTCCGGTATGTTTCTGACCAAATTACACCGATTATGTTACTCGTCTTTGCATTTCCGACATTTCCCAACAAGTAGCTTTGTCAATTACGCACCACATTGAGAGAATTTGTCGAAATTCGAATTGAAAACCGGTAGAAACCCTAGTCGAATGAACCCAGTATCGAAATTATAGAGCACTGCATTATAGGTAAAAAAATCGGTACCATTGGATTCGTCTTTTAATTTCGAGTCGAACAAAAGGAAATAAGTCTAAAAATTGTTTTTCTGAAATTTTTATAAGTTACCTTATGGTATATGGTTTTAATGTACAGAAAATTAAAGTATAGTGGATTTATAAACTTTATTGGTTGAAAATAATATAAGAAGGCTAAACCAACATTTAATACAGAATGTTAATAAATATTTTTGGGTATAAACTTTTAAGTGAAGTAAAGAAATAAAAGAAATTAAATATTATCTTAGGTTAAATCAAGGAATTAAATTAACCTACTTTTATGTTAACTATATACTATCAAAGTGAATATACTGAATTGAAACCAAGGAAAATAATTTATATTATAAACCATACGTTGGATGTAGATATGTGTAAAAGTTAATAGGAATAATTAAATATAATCAAACTACATAAAGAATGTCTTGAATAAATCCTAATATATATATATATATATATTAAAAATAAATAAAAGAAATAACATACCTTATGGTAATAGAATACAAAGAAGTTAATAAGTTGAACTATATGAACTTGTGAATGGGGATATCCAACATGAACCTTTGAGTTCTAATCAAATATTAAATGAATAAATCAACTGTAACTTAAGAGTTTAATTGAGCTAAACCTATGATCAAGAGTAAGTAATTGAGTTAAAATTAAATGTACACTTAAGACGTACAAATTCAATAGCGTAGATGGTCAATTCAAACCCGGAACTAAATCGAGGTTGCACGTTTGAAACCTCGCAAAATTCTTTTTGGAAATTTTAATCAATTAGCAAAAACATAACGCGGACTTGGGCTATCCTACTGGGCCTAAGTCCATGAACTCCAAAAGCCCACTTAAACAATTCAATGAGAGTTTGGGCCACTCTCATGATAAAACCCTAAATCATTCCAGATTAATTGAAATGGGCCCAATGAAAGATTTAATTAACAAGATCTAGCCCAGATCCTTATGAGAGAGTAATTGTAAACTAGAAACTATAAACCAGTAAGAATAAAAGATGTTTCGCTTTATAAGTTCCTTAGCTAATCAGTGCTTGAAACACCTTAATTATAGGTTATTAGTGGAAGTGCGCACATTCGAGTTTGGTTACTGTTTCTGCTCATACCAGGTATGATTTCTCGTACTCAGATACTTTTGCTAACAGACTTAAGGAGACATTTTGAAAAACGCTAACTGAGCTTAAATGAATTTCAAAAGGAAAACTGCTTGTGTGACTAACTCAGCTTGATGTGACTAACTTAGCCTTCAATGTATAACTTACATGGTTACTGTTTCTTCCTATCTTGTTTCACTAGATATTAACTGCAAAGGGTTTACACCTATGCACTCTGTAGGACTGAGTGTTTTGGTATTGCACTTGTGCAGTTAATGATCTAGTGGGATAGCTAGGAATATGGGAAAATGTCAAATCTTGGTAAATTCTTCCTTTGACTCTGGATATCATTTCATCCATGAGCTGAGTCTTTTTATTGTGACGTGCACGCGTCTTCACCAATGACTAAGAATGGGTCGGTAACAGCGGGGGACTGTATATTCCTCGTTCAAAAAGGATGTGTATGACAGCGGGGGACTATATATTCCTCGTCCATGTGGACAGTTGACTGGCGGTGGGGGCCATCTCTCCTAATTGGTTTTATTCCACTCTTGAGTTGTAGGTTCTTGGATCTCTCTTTTCATTCCTAGTCCTTGTGACTACTTGAATCTTTCTACTCCTGACTGGAATTGAATCTAACATAAGCAATGGATGTTAACTAACTCATGGTGTGGCTTTTAATTGACTAACTTTACCTTAATGTTATTTATCTCTATCTTTGCCTTGTTCTCTTTTCTCTATAACTTGATTGTTTTGAAGTGCCTTGTTACTCTGTTTTGTTTTTAAGAGTTTCATTCCAAGTTACTATTTTGTTTTAGAGGGTTGTGTTTTAATTTCTGTTATGAGAGTTGTACCAGTTCCATTCGAGGGAACTGACTCACCCTCCCGGGGTGGGCTGCTTGGTTTCATATTGCAGGTACGAAATTGATTATACATGTGGCCACGAAGAGTATGAGTGATTGGGTTGGGAATTAGGGATTATGGAGAGTTATTCTATTTTTACTCTTAGTTATGTTTATGTGGTGTTTAGACCGTAACGTTTGTAATTTTATAAGTTGTAATTGGTGAGGTTTGGTGCCGGTGTTTGGAACCCGATGATCTGTATACGGAGTAGTATTTTATTTTTCCGTTGTATTTATGTTAAATAGGGGTGTTACAGAAATTGGTATTAAAGCGTAGTTACGCTCTGAACCCGAGAAAACAAGCCGGGTGAAATACTTAGAATATAGGTGCACTTAAAACTGGGGAATTGGGGTAGAATTGAGAAGTGAGAATTCTAGAAAGGCACATTACCCTTACCCCATACTTCACTTAACTTACTTTACATTACTATACTTATTCATGAATGCTCTATCTACGCACCGTCCCTAGGACGTTATAAAACACTTCACACTTTACTACGTAGATATCTAGACTTAACACACAACTTCTGAGTAACAAAAACCGTCGTTACCAGTTAAATGACTCAAAGAGGAGGAAGAGGAGCGGGTCCCCCAGGAGGCTACGGATCCGACGCTAACACTCTAGAGGTCATCGCGCAGATTGTGACAGCTACATTAGCTCAGCAGCAGGCTCAAATCCCACAACCACCACCGTCACCACCTAACGGCCCTCCGGGAGTTCAACTGGGTGAAAGCGGTCAACAATCTTCGTCCCCCAGTCTACGAAGGCCAACCAGAACCAAAGGCCTTGGATAAATACATCGACGAGATGCAGAAAGCTTTCACCTCTCTACACGTTCCAGCAAATCGCCAAGTGGACATAGCGGCCTACTTTCTCCAAGGACCCGCTCATCGATGGTGGCAGACCGCCAGAGCTGAGCTGATGCCCAGGCGAATTTCGACTTCCAAGCATTCCTGGTGGCCCTGAGAGGTAAGTTCTATCCATCCTATCTACAGAAGAGGATGAGAATTGAATTTGAGCAGTTGAAGCAAGGGACTTCCTCTGTTGCTGAGTTCTATAACAAGTTTGTGAAGTTGCTTGCTGTCATTGGAGAGGGAGCTTATGCTTTGTGATACCTGGTGGACAAATTCCATACCGGCTTGAACTTCAGGATCATGACTATGATCGGTTCCACCAGAGGAATGACTTTACAGGTATGGAATATGACTTTGGAATTTCTAGTACGCTAATATTTCCCCACTAACACCTATTGTAACAACAAGAACTAGCTGATGATGCAAATGACTGCGAAACCACCATTGCCTATCAGGATTCTGTGCTAGACAAGAGGAAGGGAGATGGTGGAGGAGGGAGTGAAGGAAACTCTTCCCCGAACTATGAGAGGAAGGGAAAGTTCTTTAAGGGGAGGAATGAAAAGGACATGGTCCCCTCAAATACTGATGTTGAGCTAATCCGCTCCCAGCCACCTAGGGGTGAGATAAGTTAGAATCTATATTGTGGTTACATTTTGCTATCACGTTACTAACCTTGAACTGAAACAGGAAATAAACCTGTAAGAAGGTACTTCTGCAAGTGGTGCAAGAAGGACCACCGGGCAAGGATTGTAAAGGAAACCTGGTGGATTGCAACTACTGCGGTAGGAAGGGCACAGGGGATTCGAATGCTTCAGGAACCCCGATTGTAGGAACTACCAGCCAGCTACCGGGACCACTGCTAGAGCCCCAACTGCCAATACTACTAGAGGAGGAGGTAGAGGTGGCACAGGCGGTGCTGGACCATCCACCAACCACCCTGCCCAGAACTATCCACATAGGCCGGGGCAGAACTACCCTCAGAGGCCAGGCAAAGCACCGACTCTCAACTTGGTGGACCGTGTCGAAGTAGCGAGTGATGACCCGAGTTCACCTGGTGAGTACTACCTTCCTATCGAAGAAGCTTAGATCTTCGTTTCGTTTCATTTCTTAAAATAATTTTTCTCCGTATTGTAAAGGGATGAACTATAAATCCTTATTTTCTTTTACATCTTTCGTTCTAAAACCAGTTGTGAACCTTGACTTACTCATTTAATGGCAATTGTTGTTTTTCATTCCGCTTTCGATATTTGCTTTCCTATATTGCCTATTTCCACACCCACGATTCCCTTTGAAGCCAAACCACACCCACTAGAGAAGTGTGAGATATTGAGACCCGGGATGATCTTATTACAAGAGTTCTTGACCCCCAGCAGTCCAGTATGCATTGATCCTCAAGATCAGAAAATTAGGTGTGAAAGGAGGAAATTTTTACACCCCTACCTTCAAGAACGGTTCAACCATGAAGGTGAAGATCATGTGCCTAGGTAAGAAGTGGAACCACACCACCAAGAGCTATGAAGAGGTGGAGGTGCCACCAATCCCGGAAGAGTTGCAGACCATCATTGGAGCTACAGTTAAGGCCGCACAAGAATCAGAGGATGAGCCCATCCCAGACCTAACCTCAGACGTGTTCATCATCAACTTCTATGGAAAAGAAGGTAAGCTAGGGATGCATCAAGACAAGGATGAATCTCTAGAGTCCATCACCAGAGGAGTTCCAGTGGTGTCCATATCACATGAAGACGATCGGGAGTTCCTATTTAGTGACCAGAAGAGGATGGACCTTGCTACCAAGATCCTCCTGAAGTCGGGCGATGTGCTGATATTTGGAGGAGCAGCTAGACTTATCTACCATGGGGTGAAGAGGATCAAGCCTAACACAGCCCCCACACCCATCATTAACCAGACCCACATGAAACCTGGCCGTTTAAACCTAACCTTTAGACAAATCTATCCATGTATTTTACAATTTCAGCATTGTAATCTTTAAGTTGCTCATGAAGCTTTCAATAAGAATGGAAACCTTATGAATCTTATTGCTTCGTTGTAGGGGTTGGAAACTCGGGGATCAGGTTGAATGTGTTGAACAAGGCTCAAGCAAAGAGCAATGGAATGGTCATCACAGGTATGACAATTAACCCTGATTAGCTACCATGGAAAAGTTGCCTAGAAATCTTAAAATCTACTCCATAATTGCAGGCACGTTCTTAATTAATGGAGTGGAGGCCACCGTTCTGTTTGATTCTGGAACCTCCCATTAATTTATATCCCAAACATTTCATGCTAAGATAGATGCCCCTACAGAGGATATCCATGAGTGCTCCGTCTTATTGCCATCCAGAGAGTTGATTAAGTGCATTAATGTTATAACCCATAGTTTTCGCTACATTTATTTCGTCACAAGTGGCCTTACACTATTGTATTTTAGATTTAGGACATGGGCGTCCTTCTGATTAAAGACGAGGCCGAAGAAGTCTTTTTCCCTTTCTTATTCTATTCCTGGTGAGGTTAGATCCTTAATTACTTTATTTCCTTTTCCTCTTAATTATTTTCCCTACCTTCTAGTTACGTTCTCACGATCTCAGTCACGCTCCTCTCCTCGCTCAGTTTGAAACCCTTAAACCGTTCCTCTCATCTCTGCTCTCTCTCTCCCTCAACTGTTACGCTCTGTTCAACCTTTCAAGTCTTTCCAATTGTGGTTCTTCCTCGAATTCCGCTGTGGATTGTGCGCCGTTGTGAAATCCAGTTCTGAGTAAGGTAGTCCACGTTGTTCATTCTCCTTCAATTCTGGAATTGGAATGTTTCTTCTTGTCTGAATCCCTCCTCTACAACTTGATTAGGAATCCAATTGTGCTCCGTCCCCTTGTCGGTTCTTCTGCTGTTGGATTTCTCTGAGTATCGTGGACGACTTCAGGTATGGATTGTGGATTCTTCTACGTTGACAGTTTCTGATTTGAGAGTTAGTTCTGATTTCGGTGTTCTTCGGTTTGTTCTTGATTGCGTTGCTTCAGAGGTTGGGAATTGCATTTCCGGTCTGCGTTTGGGTATCTGCTTGGATTCGAGCTCTGCTGTTCAAATTGGATTCGTCTCTGCTGTGATTGAGGTAGGTGGCTTATGGATCCGGCTTGTGTGTTCAGCCTTGGGGAGTTTCAATTCTGGTATTGAATGTGTTCTGTCTCTGCTCTGGGTTTGCGAACTCGTCTGTTAAGTGTTGTTTAATAATGTACAAACCCCCAAGGTTGTTTTCTACAAACTTATGATGTTTTGAAATTGTTTTGGTGCTTCTATTTGTGTGAAAATCGCCTCTGTTCTCTGAGTTTTTCGCCGCGTCCGAACTTCCGTCTGACCTTGGAAGTTCAGACATGCCCTTCTGCGCTTTGATTTTTCTGAAGTTTTAACGTGTCCGAACTTTCGTCCGAGCTTCGATGTTTGGACGGGGTGCGAGGACGAGTCTGACTTACAAGTTTCGAATGGTGTCTGAACTTGTAAGTCCGGACAGAAGTTCGGACACACTCATCTCCTTCTTTTGTTTTTGCTTCGACCTGTGTCCGAACTTCGTCGTTCGGACACATGTTCAGACCCTACGCGTGTTTGATTTCGGAAGAACGTCCGAACATCCGTCCGAGCTTTGATGTTCGGACACCTCTGTCTCTGCTTCTATTTTAAGGTTCGACCTGTGTCCGAACATCGATGTCCGGACACAAGTTCGGACGAGCTTCTGTTTTGACCGTAACTTGCTCGTTTGAGCTCCGTTTTGACTTCCGTTTGCGGGGTTGGATTCCCCTTCTGATTTCCAAGCTGCCTATGTGCTTTCTGGTGCCTTTGATGCACATATGCTTAATTGTTTTAAGCTTCTGTTTTGGGACCTAGTTATCTCTGTGTCTGAACCTTTGGATGGCTGGTCTCGCTGTCTCGTAGCGCGCTATGTAGGATCCTTCTGTTCACGGGTGATGTTCCCCATTCTGTTCACAGGTGTTTCATCTGTTCTGTTTACGAGTGAGGTTTCCTCGTTCTGTTCACGAGCTGGTTGCTCGTTCTGTCTGTATGCCGTGATCAACTAGTGTCCCGCTCTGTTTTCTGATTCTGTTGACTCTGACTCTATCTAGTCCTTTATTGGATGGACTTCTGCTTCTGTTTTCTAACATGTTTATGGACTCCTTGCGACTCCTTCTGATTTGTTAACATTCTTAAAATGTTTTGAGCATGCTGGTTGATGAAGTTGGTCATCTACTGGGCATAGTTGTTTGCTCATTCCCCTACTTTATCTAACATTGTAGATTGATCAGCGAGGGTCACTTTGCTCAGCTCTGGAGTTTAGTTTGTTTCGTTATTTGAATTCTTTGAGACATTTGTATTTGACCTTGAGCCTTTGGGCCTCTTTTCGGTTAGCTTCCGCTTGTTATTCGTATGGTGGGTTTTGTAATAACTTTTAGGATGTTACGACATCACTTTGATTATACTTTATTTAAGTATTCTGTTTTGGGCCTTTATTTGTTTATTTGTGTTTGAATATTAGAGCCTTGCGTTATTAAGTAACAATACGCGGCGTGTAATACCCCTAACTCCTAGGCCAGTGTTTGGGGGTGTTACATTTAGTGGTATCAGAGCTCTGGGTTCTAATCTGCTGGGATTTTAAGTTAGCCAGTCAGTCAGAAACGTTAGTGCTAGTGTCTGAGTCTAACTGCTTGCTGTTGGACTTTCAGAATGCCACCAAGAAGGGCTCCAAGAAATGTTGCTGATGCTGTTCAGCAGTTTATGACGCAGCTCATGCAGACCATGGCTGCAGGGGGTGGACCAGCTGGAGGAGGACCAGCTGGCGGAGCAGGCCCAGCTGGGGCCGACGCTGGAGGCCGAAATGTGAAGGCGCTTCAGGAATTCATGAAGCTGAAGCCGCCGTCGTTTGATGGGGCAGGAGACCCCCAGGAGGCCAGCCATTGGCTGTCAGAGGTGGAGGACTTGCTGAGAGTTATGGGCTCTGAGGAGGAGCAGAAGGTCGACTTTGCCACCTTCCTTTTCAAGGCCAAAGCCAAGGAGTGGTGGAGGTCTGTGATGGAGAAGTTCCCACAGCCTTGGACGTGGGAGCAGTTCACTGGGGAGTTCAACAAACAGTTCTACCCCGATGTGTATAAGGACCAGCGAATCCTGGAGTATAATAGGCTTCGCCAGGGGCGCGATATGAGTGTGGAGGAGTATGTCAGGAAGTTCATCAGTCTGTCTGAATTTGCACCTGAGCCGGATGAGCATAGGAAGGCCAGGAAGTTTGAGAGCGGCTTGAGGCCGGATATTCGCTCTGCTGTGACGCCGTTGCGTCACAAGACCTTCAGGGACGTTGCTGATGTCGCCCTGTTGGTGGAGGCTGATTTGAGGGGTCGCCAGTCTGGAGGGAAGGACCAGAAGAGGAAGCAGAGGTCCGACGAGAGCGACATGAGGGATCAGTCTGCTTCCTAGAAGAAGTAGTCTACTGGAGACCGAGCTGGAGACCGCCCTGGAGACCGTTCGAGAGATAGAGGTGGTTCATCTTCGTCAGCTCCCACTCTGAAGTGCCGGGTCTGTGGCAAGTTTCACAGAGGTCAGGACTGCTACAGGAAGTCCGGAGCCTGCTTCAAGTGTGGATCCTTGGAGCATAGGATCGCTGACTACCCTCAGGCCGAGAGGAGCAGAGGTAGCTCTGGAGGTAGAGCTGGAGGGTCTGTATCTGAGTCCAGAGATCGAGACCGGGCTGAGAAGAAGAAGCCCCAGGGCCAGGCCAGAGTGTACTCAATGGCTGGAGAGCGAGACCGATCGACTGACAGAGTTGTCACAGGTATTCTCCAGCTGTCTTCTCATTCTGTCTTCTGTTTGTTTGACTCTGGAGCCACCCACTCTTTTATTTCTGCTGAGTTGGCGGGTGAGCTCGATTTGCCTGTTGTGCCTCTGGGTGTTGAGTTATGTGTGCATAGTCCATTGGTTAGGGACTCTTCTATGCTTCTGAATTCTGTTTGTAAAGATAGTCCTGTGTTAGTCAGAGATAGGACTCTGTGTGCTAACCTCATCCCGATGGAGATGACAAATTTTGATGTGATTTTGGGCATGGATTGGCTTGCTGCGCACCATGCCCACATTGATTGTGCTGCTTCGAGAGTCACTTTTGAGGAGCCGGGTCAGCCCCGCCTAGTTGTAGCAGGGAATGGACTCCTGTGCTCGCCGCCAGTCATATCAGCTATGCAGGCGTTTCGCTTTCTAAGGAAAGGATGCCAGGGATATCTATGCTACATCCCTGAGGTTCGCAAGGATGCGAGGTTGGAGGAGATTCCAGTGGTCAGAGACTTCCCAGATGTGTTCCAGGACGATGTACCTGGGCTTCCCCCTGACAGAGAGGTGGAGTTCTCGATCGAGCTCGCACCTGAGACTCAGCCCATTTCTAAGGCCCCATACCTCATGGCGCCTGCTGAGCTCAAGGAGCTGAAGGTTCAGTTGCAGGAGTTGTTGGACAAGGGCTTCATTCGCCCTAGTGTGTCGCCTTGGGGAGCGCCAGTGTTATTTGTTAAGAAGAAGGACGGTAGCATGCGTTTGTGCATTGACTACAGGGAGCTCAACAAGGTTACCATTAAGAATAGGTATCCTCTCCCGCGCATAGATGACTTGTTCGACCAGTTAGCAGGAGCTAAGGTGTTTTCGAAGATCGATCTGAGGTCCGGTTATCATCAGTTGAGGATTAAGGCAGACGATGTGCCTAAGTCCGCCTTCAGGACTCGTTATGGACACTACGAGTTCCTTGTGATGCCATTCGGTCTGACGAATGCGCCTTCAGTATTTATGGACATGATGAACCGGGTGTTCAAGCCCTTTCTAGACCAGTTCGTCGTGGTGTTTATAGATGATATCTTGGTGTAATCTAAGAGTGCTGAGGAGCACAAGGAGCATTTGAGGACTGTTCTCCAGACTCTGAGGGAGAAGGAGCTGTATGCGAAGCTGAAGAAGTGCGAGTTCTGGTTGGATCAGGTGGTATTCTTGGGACATGTTGTCTCCAAGGATGGTATCTCCGTAGATCCGGAGAAGATTAGAGCCATTACTGAGTGGGCCAGGCCTACCAATGTTGGAGAGATTCGTAGCTTCCTTGGATTAGCGGGCTACTATCGTAAGTTTGTGGAGGGCTTCTCCAAGCTAGTGATCCCTTTGACTAGTCTACTGCAGAAGGATGTGAAGTTCGGGTGGAGTGAGGCATATGAGCTGTGTTTTCAGGAGCTGTAGAGGAGGTTGACGTCTGCGCCGATTCTGACTCTTCTAGAGGGGACCGAGGGTCTAGAGGTGTTCTGTGATGCGTCCCATAAGGGACTTGGGTGTGTTCTGATGCAGCATGGGAAGGTGGTTGCTTATGGCTCCCGTCAGCTTAAGCCATATGAGAAGAACTACCCTACCCACGACCTGGAGTTAGCTGCTGTGGTCTTTGCGTTGAAGATTTGGAGGCACTACCTGTATGGAGCAGCGTGCAAGGTGTATACGGACCACAAGAGCCTCAAGTATCTGTTCACTCAGAAGGAGTAGAACTTGAGGCAGAGGAGGTGGCTGGAGTTGCTACACGATTATGATTTGGAGATCCTCTACCATCCTGGTAGGGCGAATGTGGTTGCTGATGCGCTCAGCAGTAGGAGGGGTCCGTCTGGAGCCGTTGTGGCTTTGTCTGGAAGCAGAGGTCTGCTCTCGAGTTACAGCGTATGGGTATATGGGTCGTCCGTCCAGAGAGATCTGGGGTGTTTAGCAGCGTTGCAGATTCAGCCTACCTGATCGACCGGATCAAGGCCAGTCAGGAGCTCAATATCGGTTTGTGTAAGATCAGAGAGAGTATCGCTTCCGGTCAGGAGTCTGAGTTCAGAGTTTCAGAGGATGGCTGCTTGAGGTTCAGAGACCGTGTTTGTGTGTCGGCAGACGACGCTTTGAGACGTGAGATCATGCAGGAGGCTCATGGAGCTCCATACTCGGTACACCCAGGAGGTGTGAAGATGTACCGGGACCTACGTGAGACATTCTGGTGGAGCAAACATGAAGAGGGATATTTCTGACTTGTTACAGATGTCGAACTTGTCAGCAGCTCAAAGCCGAGCATCAGAGACCAGCCGATTTGCTTCAGCCTCTACCCGTTCCGGAGTGGAAGTGGGAGAGCGTCGGTATGGACTTCGTTATTGGACTGCCTAAGACTCCGAGAGGTTTTGATGCGGTTTGAGTGATCGTGGACAGACTCACGAAGAGCGCTCACTTCTTGCCAGTCAGGAAGACTTTCAGTTTGCATCGCTTGCCTCAGTTGTACGTGGATGAGATTATGCATTTGCATGGAGTCCCTGCTTCTATTGTGTCTGACAGAGATCCGCGCTTCGTATCCAGATTTTGGCAGAGTTTCCATCAGGATATGGGGACGAAGTTGTCTTTCAGCTCAGCGTATCATCCTCAGTCAGATGGTCCGACAGAGAGGACGAATCAGGTCCTGGAGGACATGCTCAAAGCATGCGTGCTTGACTTTGGAGGCATTGGGCAGTTGGGACCAGTACGTTGCCTTGATAGAGTTTGCGTATAATAACAGCTTTCAGACTAGTATCGGGATGGCCCCGTTTGAGGTTGTATAGCAGGAGGTGCAGATCACCCATCTGTTGGGATGATCTGAAGGAGATAGCGGTTGTTGGTCCGGACTTAGTTGAGGATGTTGTAGCTAAGATTCAGTCTATCAGAGAGCGTCTGCTTGTGGCTCAGAGTAGTCAGAAGAGTTACGCCGATCAGAGGAGATGACCTCTAGAGTTTGAGGTGGGCGACCATGTGTATCTGAAGGTTTCTCCAGTTCGTGGAGTTGTCCGGTTTGGGAAGAGAGGCAAGCTTAGCCCTCGCTTTGTGGGTCCTTTTGAGATCCTGGAGAGGATCGGACCGGTTGCCTACCGTCTAGCTTTGCCACCGTCATTGGCTGGGGTTCACAGTGTGTTCCACGTTTCCATGCTGAGGAAATACGTTCCAGACCCGTCGCATGTGATTGACTTCAGTCCGCTTCAGTTGAGGGAGGACTTCACATTCGACGCAGTTCCTTCGAGGATTTTAGCCCGGGATGTTCGCAAGCTCTGGAGTAACATCATGCCCTTGGTGAAGGTGCAGTGGTTGGGTCAGTCCGAGGAAGAGGCGACCTGGGAGGTCGAAAGCGAAGTGCGTTCTAAGTTTCCCGCCCTCTTCGAGCAGTAGGTATGTTTTAATTTCGAGGACGAAATTCTTTTAAGGGGGAGGTGATGTTATAACCCATAGTTTTTGCTGCATTTATTTCGTCACAAGTGGCCTTACACTATTGTATTTTGGATTTAGGACATGGGCGTCCTTCTGATTAAAGACAAGGCCGAAGAAGTCTTTTTTCCTTTCTTATTCTATTCCTAGTGAGGTTAATTCCTTAATACTTTATTTTCTTTTCCTCTTAATTTTTTCCCTACCTTCTAATTACGTTCTCACGATCTCAGTCACGCTCCTCTCCTCGCTCAGTTTGAAACCCTTAAACCGTTCCTCTCATCTCTGCTCTCTCTCTCCCTCAACTGTTACACTCTGTTCAACCTTTCAAGTCTTGCCAATTATGGTTCTTCCTCGAATTCCGCTGTGGATTGTGCGCCGTTGCGAAATCCGGTTCTGAGTAAGGTAGTCCACGTTGTTCATTCTCCTTTAATTCTGGAATTGGAATGTTTCTTCTTGTCTGAATCCCTCCTCTGCAACCTGATTAAGAATCCAATTGTGCTTCGTCCCCTTGTCGGTTCTTCTGCTGTTGGATTTCTCTGAGTATCTTGGATGACTTCAGGTATGGATTGTGGATTCTTCTGCGTTGACAGTTTCTGATTTGAGAGTTAGTTCTGATTTTGGTGTTCTTCAGTCTGTTCTTGATTGCGTTGCTTCAGAGGTTGGGAATTGCATTTCCGGTCTGCGTTTGGGTATCTGCTTGGATTCGAGCTCTACTGTTCAAATTGGATTCGTCTCTGCTGTGATTGAGGTAGGTGGCTTATGGATTCGGCTTGTGTGTTCAGCCTTGGGGAGTTTCAATTCTGGTATTGAATGTGTTCTGTCTCTGCTCTGGGTTTGCGAACTCGTCTGTTAAGTGTTGTTTATAATGTACAGACCCCCAAGGTTGTTTTCTGCAAACTTATGATGTTTTGACATTGTTTTGGTGCTTCTGTTTGTGTGAAAATCGCCTCTGTTCTCTGAGTTTTTCGGCGCGTCCGAACTTCCGTCCGACCTTGGAAGTTCGGACATGCCCTTCTGCGCTTTGATTTTTCTGAAGTTTAACGTGTCCGAACTTCCGTCCGAGCTTCGATGTTCGGACGGGGTGCGAGGACGAGTCCGACTTACAAGTCTCGAATGGTGTCCGAACTTGTAAGTCCGGACAGAAGTTCGGACACACTCATCTCCTTCTTCTGTTTTTGCTTCGACCTGTGTCCGAACTTCGTCGTTCGGACACATGTTCGGACCCTATGCGTGTTTGATTTCCGAAGAACGTCCGAACATCCGTCCGAGCTTTGATGTTCGGACACCTTTGTCTCTGCTTCTGTTTTAAGGTTTCGACCTGTGTCCGAACATCGATGTCCAGACACAAGTTCGGACGAGCTTCTGTTTTGACCGTAACTTGCTCGTTTGAGCTCCGTTTTGACTTGTTTGCGGGGTTGGATTCCCCTTCTGATTTCCAAGCTGCCTATGTGCTTTCTGGTGCCTTTGGTGCACATATGCTTAATTGTTTTAAGCTTCTGTTTTGGGACCTAGTTATCTCTGTGTCTGAACCTTTGGATGGCTGGTCTCGCTGTCTCGTAGCGCGCTATATAGGATCCTTCTGTTCACGGGTGATGTTCCCCGTTCTGTTCACAGGGTTTCATCTGTTCTGTTTACGAGTGAGGTTTCCTCGTTCTGTTCACGAGCTGGTTGCCCGTTCTGTCTGTATGCCGTGATCAACTAGTGTCCCGCTCTGTTTTCTGATTCTGTTGACTCTGACTCTGTCTAGTCCTTTATGGATGGACTTCTGCTTCTATTTTCTGACATGTTTATGGACTCCTTGCGACTCCTTCTGATTTATTAACATTCTTAAAATTTTTGAGCATGCTGGTTGATGAAGTTGGTCATCTACTGGGCATAGTTGTTTGTTCATTCCCCTACTTTATCTAACAATGCAGATTGATCAGCGAGGGTCACTTTGCTCAGCTCTGGAGTTTAGTTTGTTTCATTATTTGAATTCTTTGAGACATTTGTATTTGACCTTGAGCCATTGGCCTCTTTTCAGTTAGCTTCCGCTTGTTATTCGTATGGTGGGTTTTGTAATAACTTTTAGGATGTTACGACATCACTTTGATTATACTTTATTTAAGTATTCTGTTTTGGGCCTTTATTTGTTTATTTGCATTTGAATATTAGAGCCTTGCGTTATTAAGTAACAATATGCGGTGTGTAATACCCCTAACTCCTAGGCCAGTGTTTGGGGGGTGTTACAAGTAAGCAATGCAAGAATCTGAGCATACACATCAAGGGAGCAGACTTCCTTTTTGATGCCATTGTCTTCCGTGGCATGGGATTCGACATAATTGTGGGCATGGACACTCTACAACGGTACAGAGGTAGACTACACTGTGCAGAGCATTGTCTCCTCTTGAAGTCAGCTACAGGAATCACATTATCATACCGAATGCAGCCCAAACAGCTGACTATGAAGGTTGTATCGGCGTTATCACTGATGAAGGAGGTGTCCAAGGGTGCTCGCTACCACCTACTACTTTTATGCTCAGGATCTGAGGACGGATCCAAAGTTCAGGAGTGACGTTCCCATTGTGTCAGAGTACCCTGACGTTTTTCCAGAGGAGCTACCTGGAATGCCACCACTGAGAGAGGTTGAATTCAACATCGACCTCATACCTGGCACGGGACCGATTGCCAAGGCTCGCTACCGGATGGGACCTGCAGAGATGGTTGAACTGAAGAAACAACTACAGGAGCTACTAGACAAGGGTTTCATCAGACCCAGTGTCTCACCTTGGGGCACTCCAGTGCTGTTCGTCAAGAAGAAGGACGGGAGCATGAGACTCTGTATCAACTACAGGGAGCCAAACAATGTCACGATCAAGAACAAGTACCAACTACCCAGGATCGATGACCTATTTGACCAGCTGAAGGGAGCAAAGGTGCTCTCCAAGATTGATTTGCGTTCTGGATATCATCAGATACCAGTAGCTGAATCAGATATAGAGAAGACATCATTCCGGACCAGATACGACCACTACAAGTTCACAGTGATGCCGTTTGGACTGACCAATGCACCAGCGAGATTCATGGACCTGATGCAGAGAGTCTTCCAAGCCCAGTTAGAAAAGTCAGTGGTCGTATTCATAGACGACATCTTGATCTTCTCCAGGAGCAGAGAGGAACATGAGCAACATTTGAGGACATTCTTGGAGACTCTGAGAGAGAAGAAACTTTATGCCAAGTTTAAGCAAGTGTGAATTCTGGCTGGACAAGGTGACATTCCTTGGTCATGTGATCTTAGCTGAGGGAGTTTCAGTAGACCCAGCTAAGATTGAGGCGGTGAAGAGCTGGCACAGACCCCGCACAGTGACTGAGATTGGGAGCTTCCATGGGTTGGCTGGCTACTATAGACGCTTTGTGAAAGATTTCTCTAGGCTAGCCAAGCCCTTAACCTCTATAATGAAGAAGGATTTCCCATTTGTATGGACAGAGGCTTGTGAGGTCTCCTTTCAGGCGGTGAAGGACGCCTTGACCACAGCTCCAGTATTAGTATTCCCTGAAGGGAACGAGGGATGTGAGGTTTACTGTGATGCTTCAGGTAGAGGGATCGGTGGGGTATTGATGCAGAATAACAGAGTTGTAGCGTACGCTTCTCGACAGCTGAAGAAGCACGAAGAAAATTATCCCACACACGACCTTGAGCTCCTCACCATAGTCTTGGCTTTGAAGATCTGGCGACACTACTTGTATGGAGCCATAGTCCGGATTATGACAGACCACAAGAGTCTGAAATACATCTGGACCCAGAAGGAGCTAAACTTGAGATAACGACGATGGGTCGAGCTACTAGCTGATTATGACATCAACCTCCAGCACACTGAAGCTAAAAGGAATGTTATGGCAGACGCTCTGAGCAGAAGAGCATATTCACTCCTTGCTCTGATAGAGTTGACCACGATAGCTGAGGAGGTATATACAGCCCAGGACAGTGATGTATACCTACAGGGTGTCAAGCAGAAATTAGTAGACGGTTTGACTGATGGTCTGAAGTATGACTATGAGCTAGACAGCGAGGGAGGGACACCTTCGAGTCAGAGACAGACTCTGTGTTCCTCAGGATGCGACGGAACTTCAGACCAGGATCCTCTCTGAAGCTCATTCCTCTACATTGTCAGTACACCCTGGAGCCACCAAGATGTACAAGGATTTGAAGCAGTTATTCTGGTGGACCGGGATGAAGAGGGATGTTACAGATTTCGTCTCTCGATGCCTCACCTGTTAGAAGGTGAAGTTCGAGCATCGTTGACTAGGAGGTCGGATTCAGTCATTACCCGTACCATGCTGGAAGTTTGACAACATCGGTATGGATTTTGTGGTCGGTCTCCCTCCAGCAAGAGGTGGAATGATGCTATATGGGTGATAGTCGATAGGTTAACCAAGACAGCCATGTTCATACCTATCAAGGACACATGGAAGGTGCCCAAACTAGCTGAGGTGTTCACCACAGAGCACATCCGGTACCATGGGGTACCGAAGACGATCATCTATATGATCGTGACACACATTTCCTTAGCAGGTTTTGGCGACAGGTGCAAGAGGCATTTGGTACTCAGCTACACCTTAGCACAGCCTTTCACCCTCAGACTGATGGGCGGATCGATAGGACAATTCAGACGCTGGAAGATATGTTGAGAGCGGTCGCCTAGGACTATCAGGGGAGTTGGGTAGAGCGTCTACACCTAGTATAGTTCTCCTACAACTACTCCTATCACTCATTCATCGGCATGGCACCGTTTCGGGCCCTGTATGGCAGACCGTGCCGGACTCCTTTATCATGGAGTGACCCTACTGAGGCAGTCTTGATTGGGCCAGAGTACATTCATACACTGCAGGATGACATCAGAGGTATTCAGCAGCACATGAGGGCAGCGTAGTCAAGGTAGAAATCTACGAGGATCAGCATACCAGAGAGCTCGAATTTCAGATCATTGACATGGTCTTCCTACGAGTGTCTCCGATGAGAGGCATCTTCATATTTGGGATGAGAGGGAAGCTAAGCCATAAGTATGTCGGTCCATACAAGATTACGGGGCGAGTGGGCCCAGCAGCATACAGACTAGATCTACCAGTGGAGTTGGGGAAGGTACATGACATGTTTAATGTATCTCAGCTGAATAAGTATATACCTGACCCTTCTCACGTGCTGCAACCAAAGAGATTGGAGGTTGAGCCTACACTGAGGTATGAGGAGACTCCCATTCAGATCTTGGACACGAAGGTCTGAAGAACAAGAGGCAGATCAGTTAAGCTAGTGAAAGTTCTTTGGGAGCATCATGGGGTTGAAGAAGCTACTTGGGAGACTGAGGACTCTATGAGAGTGAAGTACCCACAACTATTCACATGATATCCCCCAGTATTCATTCCTTATATGGGTTCTCGTTAGTAGCGGTATGAGGGCGTACCTTAGCTCTTTTAAGGGGGGGTAGTGCATACTCTTTCTTCATCACCTCATCCAGATTATGCCCTGTTGTTTTATTAGTAGAGTGATGGAGAGGTGTATGTATGTACTTGATTTACACATTATGTGACTCTTTATTTCTATTTATGAAATATCTTGGTTTGGTTTGATTTTGAATAATCTTGAGTGGAATTTGGAAATGGAAATGGATGGAAATAAAGGATTGGATTGGTATAGAATTGCTTTTGGAATTATTATTGGATGGACATCTTGGAATTCTCGCCAGCACACCCGAAGCGGTGTGAGTAGCTATTAGTTGATTTTAAACTTCGAGACGAAGTTTTCTTTTAAGGGGGGTAGACTAAAATACCCCATAAATTAATCTAAATTAATTTAGGGGATTTCTTTTTATAAACCCCAAATAATTACTATTAAACACAATATATTAATAGTATTATGAATTAATAATAAGATTTATAAGTCAATAAATCTTGGGAAAATTTTGAGACATTCAACTATATTATAAAGATTTTAGAAATATTTGAAGCATTGATTTGAATCATAAATGTAACACCCCATCCAACATTTACATACTTACAACAAACTGCAGCGGAAGAACAACCTCATCACATTACTTAACTTGTTGGTGTTACACGCCGTTAGCCACCCACGTGGCTAACAAGGCTAATACATACACAATGTACCGGTCTGATGGGCTAAATTCCCGAGCGACTATACATTGTTATTCTTTACATTAACAACAACAATAACGACATACACCTTGTTAACTATACCGAGTATTATAAACTGGTGCCGACAACAATATCGGTCTTACTACACCTACTGTATGTAATACACACTTAAATAAATACCCATGTACAATGACTACCCGTCCTACTCTCGAACGGCTTCCAGCACTTCGTACCTGAAATAGGAAAAGAAGAGAAAGGGGTGGCCCCAAGGGGCTCAGCACCTTTGCTGGTATGGTAATCCCGCAGCCCACATGCTATCGGGCCACGCACAACTACTTGTCGTCTTAGCATGCGGTGATTATATTTGAATCATACATGTAAAACACACACACATAACAGACACACAACACTTAACATTTCGCCTCAATGGGCTCAACAATCGGATAATACATCCTACTTAATGAGTCACTCATGGTAATCATCATCCCTAGAGTGTTCTCCTCCAACGGAGCTACTTCCTAATAGGCGACACATACCCTTAAATCGGGTTATCCTTAAATGCCTTTATCACCAACTGGGAACCATATCCATGATCCACACACTTCACATTTTACAACATATAACATACACTACATAACAAAACTTAACAACACTTTGCACGTTTCCATGTGCACAACATAACACCGCAATAATATTGCATCACAACAAAACACACAACACAACGGGAATGGTTCTCATAGGAACCGACCCAAACATCACCAATACACTGTTGAGCCTAGAGATTGTTGCCAGTCTCATGATAAGCTCGTTACATAACTCGTTACCGTTTCGTTAAATGAACGGTTAACTTAACACAAGGTGCCCCGGATATAGTGATCCAAGCACACCGAAACAAACATAACAATAGTATGCCCCTGTGGCCCGACGTGAGTCAGTAATAGCCTTGGTTAAGCTAAAGGGTAGGTTGGGAACCAAATTGGAAAACAACCAATACATACAGAGAGGATCGAACCTGCTATGACAACGACCCCCATACTCACACGCGTGGCCGGAACAGACCGGACTCCTCATTCCCCCCGTTAGCACTTATTAGAAGTTCATCTTTGAACTTTATTAAACATTCACAAACATTGAGTTAAGTCTTGTCAGACATACACAAGGGAAAAGAGAGTCATACATTCACATACAACACCACGCACAAACATTACATATCCAACTCACGCATAGCCGTGGGTTAGAACGTTCCTTAAGTCGGAAACGTTGTTACCGGATACCGTTCTTTACGTTTACCTAATAGTGGTTAACTAGCCTTCAAGCGCATTAGAGGTTACCGGTATCGGCACGTAAACATACAATAACAATAATGACTGTAAACTCGTTTCATGGTTTATATCATAACGTGGCAACATACAGAAAAAACACATTGGCACACAAGCCGGTGTAATCCGTAGGACACAGGTTGCAAGAAAAACCATACCTGTCACCGGAGTCCACTTATCCTGTCCATTATGTTCCTCGAGCAATTCTCGAACAACTGTTAACATCACATGTGTTTTATTAACATTGGGGTTAGCAAGTTTGTTTATTAGCGTCTAATGCTTAACTTTCCCCGTTAACTTAGTTACATAACTTAACATTTTAACTTGTTTTACTCTCACATTTAATACAACTTTTAACCCACTTAGGTGTCATTAAAACTCACCTAACATGTCCTCACATCCTTATAACATCATTACCTACCAATCCCCATCATTACACATCATTTCATAACCTTAAACAACATTTTTGGTCCGACCGACCCACCGACCGACCCACAGTGGGTCGGTCCATTACAGACCCCTTACTTCCTTACAAACATGCCCGTCCGACCCACGTCCGACCCACCATTCTGGGTCGGTCCATGTGCGAACATTTTCCTTCCTTTGAAAACTGACCGACCGACCCATGTCCGACCCACCCTTTTGGGTCGGACCATTACCGAACATATTCTAACATTTTACAGAGGCTCGACCGACCCACAAACTGGGTCGGCCCCTGGGTCGGTCGCCTCCTAAACTTACCCAAACTTTGTCAAATCTTCACCAAACTTCTCCTAAGGCCTCTTAATGTGTTCTAACATCATTTGGCACTTCAAACACACCCTTAGATATTCTTAACACTCACAAAACTATTTTCCTAATCCTAAACCTTTACTTATAGTCCACAAAATTCCTAACATTACAACCTTTGTACTAGGTTCCTAAGTGGGGTTTTTCACCTAGTATACCTACTATCCCAAAACACTTTCTCTCATCTTAACATCATCTCTTAAGCATCATTTTCTTACTAACTAAATCTCTTTTTACATCTGTCAAACATCACTATTCCTTGGAACCAACATTACCTAACCTTAAACAAACTCTCCAAACTTACACACATTCACTAAACAAAACAAAAAGAACTAGATTCCAAGAATCAACACCTAAAATCCTTGCATCACTCTAAATCACCTTAACACATGTTTTCTTCTCAAGTAAACATTCATTCACCTTTAACACTTCTAGTTCACCAAAACTCACTTAAAACACTTAGAACTTCTTACACATTTTCCCAATTTGGCCATAGCTTCTCTTGCATTTACTCACATCCAAACACTTAGGTTTTTACCTTATTTCATTCAAAAACACCTAAAATCCATCAAAAACACATTTATACACAAACTTCACACATTAAGCACTACATCACAATATAGTGCATAACTTAAATTGCTTGGCTCTTAGGCCCTTAAATTGCATAACCTTAAACACTGAATTTCCCACATAAATAATGCCTTTGACCTGCAAATACATACACCAAAACATATGTTCTTTTTACTAGTCTCCTTGAGAACATTTTACTAGGTCACTCACCATTGGCTCCTTAGGTATTTTATCAAGCAAATCAAGCTCATTTTCCTAAGGCATTTAAACTACATTAAGATAGTTTGTTTACCTCTTTTTCCTCACAAACTTCTTTCTTGTTCCTCTTAAAACCGGTGGGGTGTTTGTTGTCCTTGTCAACTTCTATAAATTGTACAAACAACATAATGAGTATTCAAGCTTTAAGCTTCATCTCATTGTAAACCCTAGTTACATATATTGTTTTAACACATTAAGGTAATTGTTTTACCTTGGAATTGAAGAAGAACTTGAATAAGTATCAAGAGAGGACTCCTCCTAGCCCTTGGAAGATTCAAATGAAGCTAAAAGACAGACAAGCATATAAGAGCTCCATTAATGGTGAATTTTCGGACAACAAAAAAAAATGGAGGAAACTGGATTTTCTTTGAGTTTCCTTACCTTGAAGCAAAGGAGAACAAGAATATGTGAAAAGATGAGCTCAAGCTCCTCCATGGTGTTTCTCTTGGCACCGAAATGGAGGTTTGAAGTTTTGAAAAGGACAAGATTGTAGAGCTTGGCTTAACTAAGAGAATGGTGGTGTTTGTTTTTGATTTGGTTAAGTGAGCTAGGTTTTACATGTGGTCAAAGATGGACTCCATGGTTGTAGTGATATTACCGAGAGAGAACAAGAAGAGAGAGGAAGAAGAGTTGGAACCGTGTGAAATGGAGGAAAGGAGGGAGAATGAAGATAGAACTTACTTTTGAAGATATTTAAGTCTTAAAGCAAATAGTAACTATGAGTCACATTTATTACTTAACAAGTTAACATACTTGGTGACTCCTCACTACAAAAAACGGCCACCATTATGCCTAGGAGGGTGTTTTGGTCTTTGTTGACCAATTTAATTACTTATAACATTATATGTTACAAACTAGCTTATAAAAGTTACTATTCAACAACTAAGGCACATAGAAGTGAAATTTTTGATTTCCCACTAATATGGCCACCCAAATGTGATACTATATAGTACACATGTTAATTAAAGAGTAATGATGGACATTTAGCCATTCAAAACTCATTTACAAGACAATTTTTCAAAAACGTGCTTTAAGACTCCTTAAAGCACATTTTGTGTTTTAACTTGTTTTCAAGCTTGGTTTTCTTTAGTAATTGATTTAATATGTTCATTAACATATAAGTAAGTATAGGTATGACCATTAGGTCTTATACACATTTATCCCAAGCTTAGAGCACATTTTGCTCATTGACTTTAAGGTATTACCTGTGTTTTGTTGGTTTCATTGTCTACCAAAGTTTCCTAAGGACTTATTAGCCTTATTTAATCATAATTAAATGTTATCAAGTCTTGGTAGGCTCTTTGGGTCCTAACCAAGTTCACTCATAGCTTAGAGCATGTTTTTGCTCAAACTGTGTCTTAAGCTTTATTGCATTTATTATGGTTTAGATTGTTCACTGATGTTACTAAGGCACTTTTAGCCTTTACTACCATAATTTGATATTTAAACCACATATCAAGGTTTGGGGTATTTCAATAAAAGTCAATATAAAATCATAGAAACCATAAAACTTCTTAAGCCTTGCTAGGGTTGAATTTTTGAGAATGGTCAAACCAGCCCATGAAACCTATACCAATAAAAAGGTTTTGTAAAACCAAGAAGATTGATAATAAGAACGTTAAAAACGGTTCATCCTAGCCAAAGTTATGATACAATGAAGTTTAGTGCCAAAATTTAAAGATTTGCTGACGCGGCTAGGGTTTCCTAACTCAGCCATGCACCTCGGTTTCCGTGCCACGCCAGATTGCCAGTTTCCACAAAAAATGGCTAAGTCTTCTCAGCAGAATTTTAGATCGTTGCCTCATCTAAAGACTCCGATTTCTCAGCCACCACTTCGTATTTTTGAGTGTCGTCTTCTACATTTTATTCTCCTACAATTCTACTTTCGAACCATTATTCACACTTGACCTAACTCCTCGTACATTCATCACAAAATTGATCTGAAGTTGCCTCCCCAAGTTCTGGAAACCCAGAAACCAAGAAGCTCAGAAAGGTAATGCAAACTTCGTCCTATCCTATCTTCTTCGTTTGTGAATGAAAATTGACAGACCATAGCTCATTTTCTAAATCTTTAATTCCTCTACAACTTTTCTTTTAACAACCAAGGCTGATTCTCAATGTGTGGAAGATCGAGGCATCTAAAGTCCCTAACTCGATCACGGCAGTGTTCTTGCCCATATTTCCCAGAAATCGACTAGGTAAACCCAGATCTTGTGAGATCTGTAACTTTCTCTCTAGTTCATTTTTCTCAATGATTCTTCCACTCATGTTTAGCGTTACATGTATAGTTTGAATTGTGATAGATTTCGTGGATCGAATCGCTCTCAGTTGGCACGAGTTGATCCGTGAAGTTGCCTACATGAACTTCACATAAAATCATAACTTCTCTAGAAAAATGCAAGGTACAAACCCGAAACTTTAGACTTAGATCTCTTCGTGTGTATTACGAATTGGATCTAGATCTTTTGTCAAGTTGTAGAGCTACATTTCCTCTATCAATTAAGCCTATAACCATTGTCTAACTCGATCTATACTATATTTTATAGATTCGCAAAGTTCGACCCACAGTCACTCGTAAGTCAAAATCTTTTCTAGAAAACCGAATCAGATTCTCTCATCGGCGCGTCTCCGGTATGTTTCCGACCAAATTACACTAATTATGTTACTCGTCTTTGCATTTCCGACATTTCCCAACAAGTAGCTAAGTCAATTAAGCACCACATTGAGAGAATTTGTCGAAATTCGAATTGAAAACCGGTAGAAACCCTAGTCGAATGAACCCAGTATCGAAATTGTAGAGCACTGCATTATAGGTAATGAAATTGGTACCATTGGATTCGTCTTTTAATTTAGAGTCGAACAAAATAAGAATCGTTGAATTTCATTCTGTAGATTACGAGAATTTGATCGAATCTCGTCCGTAGTGCTTTAGGGATTTTCTGATGAACTCGCGCATTATGGGCCGTCCGATCGTAAGTTATAAGGATGGACGGTCGAGATTAAAACATGGAAGTTCATGATGTTTTAAGTCAGAATAAATGACAGAATAATACTCTAACTTGTTGGATTTATTTAATGACCTTCCATAATGTATTTTGACACGAAATTTTAACCATAGATTCTTTATAAACTCTAGTTTATTTTCATGTAAATTAATATGAGTTTTGAGGTTTTAAACGTAAGTTATAATTTTTGTACGTTCTGAGTATTATGGATTTATTTAGATAATTAACAAAGAGATTTTTATGAAATAAAAATTTTATAATATGTATAAAATATCACAATTACTATATATTAAATTTGAGAATTTTTAGACAAAAGGAAATAGGTCTAAAAATTGTATTTCTGAAATTTTTATAAGTTACCTTATGGTATATGGTTTTAATGTAAAGAAAATTAAAGTATAGTGGATTTATAAACTTTATAGGTTGGAAATAACATAAGAAGGCTAAACTAACATTTAATACAGAATGTTAATAAATATTTTTGGGTATAAACTTTTAAGTGAAGTAAAGAAATAAAAGAAATCAAATATTATCTTAGGTTAAATCAAGGAATTAAATTAACCTACTTTTATGTTAACTATATACTATCGAAGTTAATATACTAAATTGAAACCAAGGAAAATACTTTATATTATAAACCATACGTTGGATGTAGATATGTGTAAAAGTTAATAGGAATAATTAAATACAATCAAACTACATAAAGAATGTCTTGAATGAATCCTAATATATATATATTAAAAATAAATAAAAGAAATAACACACCTTATGGAAATAGAATACGAAGAAGTTAATAAGTTGAACTAAACCTATAAATGGTACTAGTAGTATTGGATTTTAATGCAACAAAAATTTAAAATCTAGATGAACTTGTGAATGGGGATATCCAACACGAACCTTTGTTCTAATCAAATATTAAATGAATAAATCAACTGTAACTTAAGAGTTTAATTAGGCTAAACCTATGATCAAGAGTAAGTAATTGAGATAAAATTAAATGTACACTTAAGACGTCCAAATTCAATAGCGTAGATGGTTAAGTCAAACCCGGAACTGAATCAAGGTTGCACGTTCGAAACCTCGCAAAATCCTTTTTAGAAAATTTAATCAATTAGCGAAAACATAACACGGACTTGGGCTATCCTACTGGGCCTAAGTCCATGAACTCCAAAAGCCCACTTAAACAATTCAACGAGAGTTTGGGCCACTCTCATGATAAAACCCTAAATCATTCCAGATTAATTGAAATGGGCCCAATGAAAGATTTAATTAACAAGATCTAGCCCAGATCCTTATGAGAGAGTAATTGTAAACTAGAAACTATAAACCAGTAAGAATAAAAGATGTTTAGCTTTAGAAGTTCCTTAGCTAATCAGTGCTTGAAACACCTTAATTATAGGTTATTAGTGGAAGTTCGCACATTTGAGTTTGGTTACTGTTTCTGCTCATACCAGGTACGATTTCTCGTACTTAGATACTTTTGCCAATAGACTTAAGGAAACGTTTTGAAAAACGCTAACTGAGCTTAAATGAATTTCAAAAGGAAAACTGCTTGTGTGACTAACTCAGCTTAATGTGACTAACTGAGCCTTGAATGTATAACTTACATGGTTACTGTTTCTTCCTATCTAGTTGTTTCACTAGATATTAACTGTAAAGGTTTTACGCCTATGCACTCTGTAGGATTGGGTGTTTTGGTATTGCACTTGTGCAGTTAATGATCTAGTGGGATAGCTAGGAATATGGGAAAATGTAAAATCTTGGTAAATTCTTCCTTTGACTCTGGATATCATTTCATCCATGAGATGAGTCTTTTTATTGTGACGTGCGTGCGTCTTCACCGATGACTGAGAACGGGTCGGTAGCAGCGGAGGACTGTTTATTCCTCATCCAAAAAGGATGTGTATGACAGCGGGGGACTGTATATTCCTCGTCCATGTGGACAATTGACTGGTGGTAGGGGCCATCTCTCCCAATTGATTTTATTCCACTCTTGAGTTATTGGTTCTTAGATCTCTCTTTTCATTCCTAGTCCTTGTGACTACTTGAATCTTTCTACTCCTGACTGGAATTGAATCTAACATAAGCAATGGATGTTCACTAACTCATGGTGTGGCTTTTAATTGACTAACTTTACCTTAATGTTATTTTTCTCTATCTTTGCCTTGTTCTCTTTTCTCTATAACTTGATTGTTTTGAAGTGCCTTGTTACTCTGTTTTGTTTTTAAGAGTTTCATTCCAAGTTACTATTTTATTTTACACGGTTATGTTTTAATTTCTGTTATAAGAGTCATACCAGTTCCATTCCAGGGAACTGACTCACCCTCCCAAGGTGGGATGCTTGGTTTCATCTTGCAGTACGAAATTGTTTATGCAGGTGGCCACGAAGAGTATGAGTGATTGGGATGGGAATTAGGGATTATGGAGAGTTATTCTACTTTTACTCTCTGTTATGTTTATGTTGTATTTTCTCGAGTTCAGACTGTAACGTTTGTAATTTTATAAGTTGTAATTGGTAAGGTTTGGTGTCGGGTGTTAGGAATCCAATGATAAGTATACGCCAGTCGTATTTTATTTTTCCGCTGTACTTATGTTAAATAGGGGCGTTACATGGTTCCCATTGGAACGACAATAACCGCACTTAATGGCAGATGATCGAGAAATCCTATCTAAAGGAGACCAAAATTTGCGGCAGCATGGGGCGACATGCTTTGCAGTCGCAAGAACCTAGCTGGCCAAGCAGCGGCAAGAAGGGAAGCACTAAACGTACAACGAAGCGGACCAAGGAGCAATAACAAAACCCGAGACACATGTCTACGGGACCGCAATCATTAGATAATACCGCCAACGGTATACTAACCGACTAAGGAAATAGTCAGGAGTGGTTAACTCCAAACCCACGCACCTAAAGAGGATGCAATACCTAATCAACATAGCTCAGACAGCTATGAGAACACCTACGAATATACCCGATAGGACTACAGATGTAGTACCTAAAGGAGAGTCTAGCCTCGGTAACCACGACAAACATGTGGGAACGAGCACCCGGAACAAATGAGAAGTTGCTTAGAAGCGGGATTATCATAATTAAAGGATCAAACGAAGAGCCAACACGGCTACCGAATATGGAAGCAGT
>CM041777.1:376319322-376339987 GCA_023374045.1 Limonium bicolor
AAATGGTGTAGTATCAGCGATAGACGCTGAGTATGCCGGGCCTGGACCCTAATGGTCACTTGTCATTTTAACCATCTTATTATTAGATTGGTTTCATGCTTTTCCTTTTTACAGTTATAATCAAAACTGAAGCATAAATGTATAATATACATAATCAACCATCCAAATATTCATAAACATTAATCATCCATCCAAACCAAACATTCATAGAATATTTCAAACAACATTTGTATACCGAACGTGTCGAGCAATAACAACAATATTTTGTACAATGTACAATCGCCGTGGTGTTCACCATCCACTGTCAATTTATTTTAGTTTGGCTTTCAAGCCCCATCCATATGTACAATGTACATTCGCTGTGGCGTACAGTTCCCATAGTTAATTTACCTTAGCCTTGTAGGCTCCATCCAACCATGTTTAATTAATGTCAGTAGGGCGTCATGTTAGGACAACCCGATAACCTCACCATGGACAGTAGTCCCCCGTACACACAAAGGTGCTCATTTCGCCAGAGGTCCGGAGGCCCCTGACTCACTTATGTCTCGTAAGACGTCCATAAAAAGGCCGTAGCCACCTGATCCACAAACCTATTTGGGTTCGTTGGATATAACCTGGAGCGGAATCCAATTAGGAAACCCCTCAGTGATCACAAATGCGCAACCAAGTAGTTCGTAAACTACCGGGATTCCTCACCTCAATCTCATACCATCACTCTCTCATAATGTTTAAGATCTGCTCTTAGTCTTATGGAGAATATATTTATTAACCAGCGGCCCAATGGGTCTCGCATACCTAGAAGTCATCTAGGTTATACTTATGTTAGAGATCCATGCTCTAGAGACCGACAATGTCGTGACTCGTCCCTAAGTGTTTTACTTAGGTTACTATATACTCAATATTAATATCATGGTATTATATCAAGTAACCGTCATGTCATCACAACGCATATGTATGTTTATATAAGTCGATCTATAGTCGACGTAGTGTTAGTCCCGTAGGACGCCCGTGCATAAATAGTTAATGCATCAACACTTAAACACATACATGTAACCACACACATATAACACACAAGTTATATCAACCAAATCCGAGCCCAAGGAGCAACCTTAGGTCAACTCGGCAAACCCCTTTACATACCGTTCACCCTGATTGTATTACGGTGGAGTATGAATCAGCAAGATCCTACGCTCCGTGTAGTCCGTTAGCTCGTCAAGCGTCCTTGTCAGAAGTACACTCTAAACGGTAATAAAACTATAAGTCAGTCTCCATGACTAACTACATCCGGTATTTCCGAATAATAAGCAACCCCGACAGTTCACCCCTGTTTTCTACAGTTGTTCGTTACGGGTTTCTCTAAAACAGTCGGTTTCGTTACTTAAAACGCGTACGTCAAAACTATCCCAACTGTTAAGTTTAATTCACTATTTCCTTTTTAATCTTATCCACCATCTAGTTTAGGTACGTAACCCATAGTTGCATGTATGCATGCATGATATTATATTATATTCTTTTCTTATTGTATCATTTATTTTATTGTATTCTCTTTCATATTGTTTTATTTTCCCACCATCCTTCATAATTCGACATGTTGTATAATCCCTTTATCTTTAGCAAATAATATTTGCTTCCAAAACTCATGACTTATAGTTCGTAACTATTTTTTTTTAAATAACCACCACCATTAACTCATAAGGTGTTCAACCAAAATAATTTATCCACCTTATATACATTATTTTGTGTATATATTTTTACCACGTAGGTAATTCTCATGAGTTTCATAAAACTCTTATATTTTGTGTTACATTTCATCATCTTTTATTAGATGATTATTCCCATTAGTTGCATCATATTATACAACTTATATTAAGATTGTTATCCTAATATTATGTAACATTTTATGTTGTACATTTACAACTCCTAAGGTTTATTCCATAAATACCTTAGTTTATAAATCCCATTCACTTATAGTTTGTCACACCATTTAATGTGAATACCTTATTTGTATTAATTTCATTAAACCACCTTAATACCAAATAATTGTTATAACATTTATAACATTATAGACCTTAGTCTAAAATTCATTTTCCAACCTTTATATTTTCGGTATAGCCCTTGAATTTATTTAAATTCCCTTTTTGACCACATAACATTATGTAATGTTATACCAAAATACTAATATCATTTGCTTTGATATTTTTATTTCCTTTAACTTATAATCTATAGTTTTTATACAAGACTATTGTGTATTGCCTCATAGGCACATATTAAACCTTATACTTTTCCTTAAACCATAATTTCCTTTATTTACAAAATCACCCCTTTCTTTTACCATGTTATATATCCCATTTAATATAACATTTCTAACTTATAAAAGAGCATAACCTATGGTTATTTTTTGTAAATTCCGAACAGACCTCAATATACATTTTATATTGTCATTAGGCCCAATTTATAACATATAGTTATATATTATAATTCATTAAAATATATACATATATCTTAACAATACTCTTATATAATTCTAAAAATCACCAAATTCCACCAAAGGGTTATAAATATCCTTATTAACCCATTTACTTTTAATATTTACCATTCCACCATCTATTTTTCTCCAAAGTGTCATAATGACATATTAACTATATATTATTCATATATAGTTTATTTTAATTCCAAAATCCACCAAATAGATTCCTAAAAATTCCTAATAGCCCATGGGTGTTTAAAATACCATTGTACACCCTTAATTTTCGGTAATAACATATTTACCACATATGTTATAAAAATATTACCGTTAAATACATAACTTATTATAAAACCTTAAATAAGTTATCTAACTTAATTATTTTGGTCAAAACCTAGCCTATGGTCAAGGTTGACCACCTTAATATTTCCTTGACCAACAATTCCTTATAATTACGGTTTAGTACCCATACTTTCTAGAAATCACCATTTAACCCCAAAACTTTACAAAATCTTATAAACTTTATTTTAACTCCATTTTACCTCTCATTTTCGGCCTTATTATTCTAAAGCCCCCAAATTTAATTTAATTACACCTAATACCCCATTTATTTTCGGTAATGCATTTATACTACTTAAACTTAATTAAAAGCTTGTAAATGCATAAATAAAATGGCCTAAAATACATGGCCTTATTACAAACATTTGCTCACAAAATAAATTACACATAAATGTCCCAAAATACATATACAATTTCGGCCTCACCATAGATTCTTTGTTTAATTACCAAACTTCCACATAATGTCTTAAATTTGACAATTATGCTTGTTTAATTAGTTATAAAATTTATTAAACCATTTCTTAAACATTTTAAGGTCAAACAAGACCTTGTTTTTCTCCTTCACTCACGGCAATTGGTATACACATACTTAAACTTGTGTTAATGTATCAAGTTAAGGTTTTAAGTGATTTATACCTTGATTTAGCTTAGGTAAAGCCTTGTTTGGTTCGGCCACCTTGAGTAGAAATTCTCCACAGCTTGTTTTACATGTTTTCAAACAGAAAACAAGGTCTAGTTAGTCTCTAAGCAAGATCTAACCATAAGGAGTAATTTAATGTAAGATTTGAGGCAAAAATTACCTTAAGAGTGCAAGGAAAGTTCTAAGTGTTTTCGACCTGAACCAAACACACCACAAGGTGTTAGATCCACCATATTGACATAGGAAATAGTTAGATCTCGAATTGCTACCTTGTTATTAAGTTTTACCTTGGAAAAATGCCTAAAAAGAGAGTATTTCTCTTGGATCTCGGCCATCCTTGCTCCAAATGGCTAGCCAACAGATCCCACATGAAAAGGAGAAGAAGATGAGGCTATGGCCAAAATTTCACAACCAAACTCGAAAGGAATCAAAAGTTATGAGCTTAAAGCACATTTTTACCTTAAAATGTAGATTTGAACAACCTTGGTCCCTCTACTGGTCTCAACCGAGTTTAGCTCTTGTTCTAACCTTAGAACACTGAGAATAAGCCATAGGAATTGTTGAGCCACGAAATTTAGGTGTTGGTAGTGAAGAAATGAAGAAAAAGGGCTAAAAATGACTAAAAATGACATTAAAACACTTACATTAGGAACTTAGGAGCTAGATTTGCCTTCCATGCTCAAGAACAGACCTTGAGAGCTTCAATGGAAGGGAGGAGCTCGGCTGGGCAGAAGGGAATCGTGCAAGGAGGGAGGAAAGAGCTAGGTAAGGTTTGAAATAATTGAAAAAGTAAGAATAATTTAAGCTTTTACTATTCTTGTTTGTATTAGGCAGCATTATTGCCAATCAATGACTTATGTTGTCATCCCACCTCCATGCCAGCCGATTTCCACAAGGGCAAATGGGTCTTTAGCTGCCCATTGACCAAACTTGGTCATTTTGACTCCTGCGGGCCCCACTTCAGGGTTTTATTAATATTTTAATATTAAATTTGTAAAAATCTGTAAAATTTGGAAATTAAATTCCTAATATCATATAATATGATATTTATTATATTTAAAGGTATTTATAACCTTTTAGCCCATTTAAAACCAATTTAAAAGACAATTTCACAAAAACGTGCTTTAAGGAGTTTTAGCGCACATTTTGTGTTGCCTGGTGTTTCTGAGCTCTGTTTTCTTTGACAACGGTCTTGATGTGTTCCTTACATGATATTTGATCATGTAATTAAATTTTATATCATTTAGAGGTCATTAGACCTTTAAGGTTTCTTAGAGCACATCTTTGCCCTTTTTGACTTTGAAGCATGAAAGTGCTTTTTCTTTGTGTTGGAGTGTTGCCCAACAATTATAATATGTTTAATATTATGTTAATAGACTTAGGACAAATTTTTAGGTCCTACATAGTTCATTTGGGTATTTATTTACCCTTAACTGTCAAAGGGTGCAACATCTTGTTTTGTGTTGACCACCGTTGTTCTCAGTTGACTTTTAAGGCATGTTTAAGCCTTAATTAATATGATTAGATATTTAATCTGTGTTTAATAAGTTTGGGGTATTTCACTAATAAAAGAAGCAAAGAGCTTAAGTTGGACTTGGAGTTGTGTGTGTTTTCAAAAGGATTTTAAATTGGTATTTATAAAACGTTGAAGGATACTTTACGTAATTAAAGTTCTCTTACTTAACCTCACAAAGAAATTTTAAATTTAAGTGATTATTTTAATCTCCTAGCACGGGGACGGAAGGTGTCCATCGCGACCGTGTTGCGGATCCAGGTATATCAAGGATATTTGATTGATATACATGCTCTGACATGTGTGTGGTATGTGTATGAATGTTGTTTTGGTTTGGATTTCCTAAAGTGTATACTATCAAGGCCTATGAGTCTAAATGTGTGGTGTTACATAGACCTAAGTGTCTGAAGACTGTTATGTGGGGGGACCTATGTCCCACAATGTTGTTAGGTTACCCAAGACCAGTGAGTCGAAGGGGGTTGTTAACGCATGTGTAAGTGTTGTTAAGATACCCGGACCATAGAGTCCGAGTTATCTGGATGTTAGTTATGTGTGGATGTGAAGTGTTGCCGCGGACATTAAGTCTGAGGTTGTGATGTAAAGTGTGTTTGGTTAAGGAAGTTTATTTCCAATGATTACTGTGTTCTAATCCAATGATATTGAAAAGTGTGAACTTCGAGGACGAAGTTCTTTTAAGGGGTAGATTGAAATACCCCAAACCTTGATATGTGGTTTAAATATCAAATTATGGTATGTGTAAAGGCTAAAAAGTGCCTTATTACACATCAGGGAACAATTTAAACCATAATAAATGCCAATAAAGCATTAAGACACAGTTTGGCAAAAACAGCTCTAAGATTGAGTGAACTTGGTTAGGACCCAAAGAGCCTACCAAGACTTGATAACATTTAATTATGATTTAATAAGGCTAAATAAGTCCTTAAGCAACTTGGTGGACAGTTAAACCAAATAAAACATAAGAAAATACCTTAAAGTCAATATGAGAAAATGTGCTCTAGCTTGGATGAATGGTATAAGACCTAATGTCATACCTATACATTATTTATATGTTAATGAACATATAAATCAATTACTAAAGAAAACCAAGCTTGAAAACAAGTTAACAACAAAATGTGCTTTAAAGGAGTCTTAAAGCAAGTTTTTGAAAAATTGTCTTGTAAATGAGTTTTGAATGGCATTCCATCATTACTCTTAATAACATGTGTACTAGATGTATCACATTTGGGTGGCCATATTAGTGGGAAATCAAAAATTTCAATTCTATGTGCCTTAGTTTGTGAATAGTAACTTTTACAAGCTAGTTTGTAACATATAATGTTATAAGTAATTAAATTGGTCACAAAAAGACTAGTATACAGCTAGGCATAAATGGTGGCCGGTTTTTGTAGTAGTGGAGTCACCAAGTTGTAAAAAAATCAAATAGTAAGTAAAACTTTAAGTAAAGTACTATTTGCTTTAAAGTTACAAATATCTCTTAAAAGCAAATTCTATCTTCATTCTTCCTTCTCTTCTCATTTCAACGGTCCCATTCTCCTTCTTCTCTTCTTCTTGTTCTCTATCGGTAATGTACTACCACCATGGAAGTTCCAACTTTGAACACATGTAAAATATCTGCACTGTGTTCAAATCAAAAACAAACAACACATTCTTTCCTATCATCAAGCTCTTCATTCCTATCTTCTCAAATTTGAAGATCACCATTTCGGTGCCATGGGGTTCCACCATTGATGGAGCTTGAGCCAATCTGTTCAATATTCATGCTCTCCTTTGCTTCAAGGTAAGGAAACTCAAAGAAAATCCATGTTTCCTCCATGTTTCCATGTTGTCCGAAAATTCACCTCACAATGGTGTATTATCTTGCTTGTTTTAGCTCCATTTGGATCTTCAAAGGGCTAGGAGGAGTCCTCTCTTGATACTTATTCAAGTTCTCTTCCATTTCCAAGGTAAACAATTACCTTAATGTGTTAAAACAATATGTGTAACTAGGGTTATTAATGAGATGAACGCATAATGCTTGAATACTCATTCTATATTTGTACAATGTTTGGTAGTTGGCAAGGACCAAATGCCCTACCGGTTCACAAGGAACAAGAAAGAATTGGTGAGGAAAAGAGGTAAACCAAACTATCTTGTAGTTTAAATGCCTTAGGAAAATGAGCTTGATTTGCTTGATATACCTGGCCAATGGTGAGTGACTAATAAATGTTCTCAAGGAGACTAGTAACAGAACATATGTTTTGGTGTAGTATTTGGCAGGTCAAAGGCATCTTTTTGTGGGAAATCAGTGTTTAAGGTTATGACATTTAAGGGCTAAGAGCCATGTTATTAAGGGCCTAAGTGCCAAGCAATTTAAGTTATGCACTATATTGTGATGTTAGTGCTTAATGTGTGAAGTTTGTGTAAAAATGTGTTTGATGGATTTTAGGTGTTTTGAATGAAATAAGGTAAAAACCAAAGTGTTTGGATGAGTATATACAGGAGAAGCTATGGCCCAAGTTGGAAAATGTGTTGAGAAGTTCTAAGTGTTTTTAAGGGTTTTGATGAATAGGAAGTGTTAAAGGTGATTGAATGTTTACTTGTGAGAAAAACATGTATTAAGGTTGATTTAGAGTGATGCAAGGATTTAGGTGTTGTCTTGGAAGTTCTAGGAATTCAATGGGTGTTTCGAATGTATTAAGTCTTGGAGGAGTTGGTTAAGGTTTAGGTAATGTTGGTGTTCAAAGAATAAATGATGTTTAGGTAGGTTTTGAGTAAGGAGTTTTAAGAAATTGTGAAAAGGAGATTTAGTTAGTAAGAAAAGAAGTTTGAGAGATGATGTTTTAAGGTGTAGAGGAAAACACCTAGGTGTAATGGTTTCATTATAGGTGAAATACCACATAGAGATCTAAGGAGAAAACTTCCTAGTGTTAGGAATTTTGTTGAGATATAAGTAAAGGTTTAAGGAATTAGGAAAAAAAATAGTTTTGTGAGTGTTTAAGATTATCTTTAATGGGTGTGTTTGAAGTGCCAAATGATGTTAGAACACATTAAGGGCCTTAGAGAAGTTTGGTGAAGATTTGCGCAAAGTTGGGAAGTTTAGAAGGCGACCGCCCAGGGGCCGACCCAGTTTGTGGGTCGGTCGAGCCTCTGTTAAATGTTAGGAAAGTGTTCGGTAATGGTCCGACCCAAAAGGGGGGTCGGCCAATGGGTCGGTCTCGGTCAAGTTTCAAAGGTGGAAAATGTTCGCACATGGACCGACCCAGAATGGTGGGTCGGACGTGGGTTCGGACGTCATGTTTGTAAGGAAGTAAAGGGTTCTGTATGGACCGACCAGTGGGGTTGTCGGTCGGTGGGTCGGTCGGACCAAAAACATGGTTTAAGGTTATGAAATGTTATGTGAGTGGGATGGTAGGTAATGATGTTATAGGTTCGTTGCATACTGGACATGATAAGTGAGTTTTAAGGGGTTAAGGGTGGTGAAAGGTTGTAATAAAATGTGAAGATAAACAAGTTAAAATGTACAGTTAGTTAACCAAGTTAACGGGAAAAATTAAGATTGACATTAAATGATCAAGCAAACCCCGATGTTAATGAAAACCGTGTGAGTGTTAAGTTGTTCGAGAATTGCTCGAGACATAAATGGAAGGATAAGTGGATCCGGTGACAGGTATGGTTTCTTGCAACTGCGTCCTAGGATTACACGGCTTGTATGCCAATGTGTTTTTTATGTATGTTTGCCACGTTGTAAGATTAAACATGTAATGAGTTTACAGTAATTCATTATGTGGCGTGTACAACTCCCGATACCATTTAACCTCGAAAGTGTTAACCTTAGTAACTGAGTCTAGGATCACATGAGAGTTCGGTATTCGGAGTAAACGACCCGAACCATGGGACGTACTAACCACGGCTATGCGTGTGTTAATTGTGTGTTATGTGTTTGTGAATGTAGGGATCTCCCTTGTATGTTAACCCCAGTTGTAGTTCTGTATGGTTGTAGATGTGATAGACTCCATAGTGGGGTTCTAACTAATATCTAAAGTAAGTATGTACTAACAGTGGTGAGGAATCCGGTTTTGGCCGTCGCGCGTTGTTTGGGAGAGGGTATCCTTTTTAGCCTTACCCTTCTCTTTGTTATGGTTGTTGTTCCCTCACGGGTTATGATCTCCCATTAGCTTACTCCAAAGCTTGGCTATTCTGACTTAATCAGTTTAGGGGGAACATGTGTTTGTGTGGTGTGTTCGGGCCTCCAAACCCGAACCGCCTTAACTTAAGTTACTCGTCCAACTATTAGGACGGTAATGAGTGTTGTTGTTATTGTATAACGAGCTTATCATGAGTCTGGCAACATTCTCTAGGCTCACCAGTGTGTAAACAATGTTTGGGTCGGTTCCTAAGCGAACCATTCCCGTTGTGTTATGTGTTTTGTTGTGATGCAATATCCATTGCGGTATTATGTTGTGTACGTGGAAACGTGCAAAGTGTTGTTAGGTGTTGTATGTAGTGTATGTTATATGTTGTATAATGTAGATTGTGTGGATCATGGATATGATTCCCAGTTGTGATAAGAGGCGTTTAAGGATAACCCGATTTAAGGGTATGTGTCGTCTATTAAGGAAGTAGCTCCATTAGAGGAGGAACACTCTAGGGATAATGAATACCAAGAGTGACTTATTAAGTAAGGATATATTATCCGTTGTTGAGCCCATTGAGGCGAAATGTTATGTGATGTGTGTTTATTGTTACATGCATGATTTAAATATAATCAACCGCATGCTAAGACGACAATTAGTTGTGCGTGGCCCGATAGCATGTGGGCTGCGGGATTACCATACCAGCAAAGGTGCTGAGCCCCTTGGGGCCACCCCTTTCTCTTCTTTTCCTATTTCAGGTACGAAGTGCTGGAAGCCGTTCGAGAGTAGGACGGGTAGTCATTGTACATGGGTAAACTTTTAAGTGTATGTATACAGTAGGTGTAGTAAGACCGAAATTGTTGTCGGCACCAGTTTATAAATACTCGGTATAGTTGGAAGGTGTATGTTGTTGTTGTTGTTAATGGTAAGGGATACTAATGTATAGTTGCTCGGGAATTTAGCCCATCAGACCGGTACATTGTGTATGTATTAGCCTTGTTAGCCACGTGGGTGGCTAACGGCGTGTAACACCAACAAGTTAAGTAATGTGATGAGGTTGTTCTTCCGCTGCAGTTTGTTGTAAGTATGTTAATGTTGGATGGGGTGTTACAACTTTCTAAAAAATAAACAAAGTGCTCGGGGGAAATTCTTAACGCTCCTATTTTGCACGGGAGTGTCCCGGTAGTCCAGAAATTGAGTTATGAGTTGATATAACCCCATATAACTCAATGTAACACCTTAACATATTATTATTGACTATAAACAATGTTTATAAACACTTGGAACTCATAGCGACTACTTATATTCCAAAATATCCATAAAGCACAAAAACACACCCTCGGGTGTCATAAAAACGCGTTTTACGCAATTACCTTGAACCTTTTGAGGCGCCACGAGTTGATAATCTTAAAAGGGGATGAATTGACTATCTAAATCAATTAATTCCAGTTCTAAACTCATAGCACAAGTAGGGCCGATTTTTGGGTCAAAAAGGTACCTAAACTTAGCATTTTTACCTTAGAACTTTCATCTTTTACCATGATATAAATGTACCAATTAAATGCTGGAACCTATTGCATGTTATAGTATGGTCTTAATACAATATAGTGTGACATAAATCAAATTAAAAATCAGTCCCTGTAACACCCCATCTCGATCCAAACGTGGTTATCATAAACTTATCACCATATATACAAACGTTGCAGCGGATTCAATTACATTACAGGACCTTGCCACGGTCTGACTAACAGAATATACCGAACATTAGTACTTATAGGTCTTAACCAAATACATATCATTCTTACAATCCCTTCACATCCTATATAACTTACTAACTCAAATTACCATACGAGAGTACATGCACAACTCGTAGGCCACACTTAACCCGTAACACGTCTACCCCATCTTACTCTCAAGACGACGCCTTCTGCCGTTCACCTGCGTAGTAAAAACAGCCCCCAAAGGGGGTCAGCAAGAATGCTGGTACGATCCTCTCATGGCCCCCAAGCTAACGTGGCTACGATGACTAATTGTCGATAGCATGGAGGTTGATTAGATGCACAACATAATAGAAAGTGCAATAAACAACAATCCAAATATGAACAATCAAAGTTCAAACACAATGAACGACTTAAATGCGTTCCCTTAATTAATGAGTCAATTATTAAACTCCTTAAGTTATGTTTCCGCTTAATCTTAGTCCAACCTTATCATACCTCAATCTTAGTCCTTATCTTAGCCTTAGAAAACAAACCATTCTTTAAATAGAAGTGATTGTATCCTACCTCAATGTTTATTTTTGTCGGGTCAAAAGCAACCCTAGCCAATGAGCTATTAACTCCATTGGTTGAATAAACAACCTATCTTATAATTTAGGATTTAGGTGATCCTACCGCACCATCTTAATGCCTCCTACCTTGGACTGGATGTCCAATGTAGCTGAGCCGGCAACCGACCCTAGGCAACAAGTCCGAAGACAAGTCCTTAAGTGGAAGTCGGATCTGCTTGAGATACTGACCCCTTTTTCCTTAGCATGCATGACCAGAGTCAGTCCCGGGTTTCTCACTCCCCCCCAAGTACCAGTTAGTAGAAGTCTCAAGACAATGTTTGTTGGTTAAACCTCTTTCGGTTTTTAACAAACTAATATTAGGGAGTGTTCCTTAGTCTCACTTGATTCCTTACTAAACGTTAATTAGTAGGTTCTCACGGTAAGTTGTGTTAGTTTTCAAACATCACACAACAATACAATAAACATAATATTCCGGTTGCATGCTTTATCTTGTTTAGTCAGCACACAAAAACAAATAGCACACAAGCCGAGGGACACCTCGTTAGCAAGCAGGTCACAAGAAGACTGTACCATTCACCGTTGGTCGTTCGGTTGCTCACTCTCTTCCGGAGTCCCTAAATCCCAAGTCCTAAAACATTGATTCAGTTTTAGGTTGTTAATCACTTACTTAATTCAACTAAATTAACTTCTTAACCCTAATGATCCCACCTAACCCTCTTAAGTTTTTACAACTTAATCTTACAACTTAACCTTAACTTTAAGTTTATACTTAACTTAATCCCTTAGTCTTTATTCTCCTAATCATCATTGCCCTCTTAATGGGGTACCATTAATACCACTAAAATCTCTTAGGGTTTTCTCTTTTTTTTTTAAATTTTAAGGGTCGACCGACCTTACCGACCGACCTTGCCCAAGGTCGGTCCATTCCAGAACATATTACCGTTTGAAAATTTTACCCCGACCGACCTTGCAAGTCCGGTCCCCAAGGTCGGTCCATTCCCGAGAGTTTTCCCCGTTCAAAATTTAGGCCCGACCGACCTTGTCAAGGTCAGTCCCAAGTTCAGTCGATTCAAGAGACTCAATTCGTACACAAAATACAAGCTCGACCGACCTTGCAAGTCCAGTCCCCAAGGTTGGTCCATTCCAGAAACTTTTCCGTTAGTGTAAACTGGGCTCGACCGACCTTGCAGGTCCGGTCCCCAAGGTCGGTCGGCTCTAGACCTTTGTTTCTAAATTCCCATTTGACTCCAAACTCCACCTCATATACCCTAGTATGTTCTAACCTCATTTGGGCACTTCAAACACACCTTTAGCCCTCCACTAAACTCATTAAATCACTCACCAATATCCACCTTAGCCATTATGCATCCCTTGTAATAATGCCAACACTTTGTTTTTCACTCGGCTTCTAAGTGGTGTTTCATACTTATCATAACCACCATGCCAAAATGTTTTCCCACCACCATAACATCATCTCCCAAGCATCTTTATTCATCCAACTCCTTTGCTAAACCTTCCAAGGTTATCTGGCATCTCCATGCACAATTTCTTCTCCTTTCCATTTGTTACTCACCACTCCTAAACTCTTGAACATTCCTAAACATTTCTTTCCATCCTCTTTTACTCAATTTACTCACCATTCTCATGATTTTACACTCTTATAAATTCCTAGTCAATTTCCTCGACAATTGACAACATTCTCCTTCAATTTTTCACTCCCATCACCTAAGTCCACTCATTACTATCTAAACTAAAACCATATTGTTCCACCACTAGCATCCTATTCACTTACACAAGCTTCCCAAAATTCTCATTGTTATATTCCCTAGTTCATACCTAAATCATCTTAAAGCATTATACACCTTCTCCTCCAAATTTTTGCACAAGTCTCACCATTCCTAATACCATGACTTTGGTGTGTTCATACACCACCTAAACTCTATTTCCTCATAGACAATTCTAGGTCATTCTAAACCTCAAGAAATCCTTAGTTAACTCATTTCCACTCAATTCCTCATAATGATCCCTACTGAATCCTAGGGCATATTAACTCACCCACCACCACTTAAACACTTTGTTTTCTATTCAAATTTTGCCATAGCTTCTCTAGTATATCATCATGCCCAAATGCATTGTTTTCCTCATTCAACCATCTCATACACATCAAGTTCTTTCTCATCATATTTTCTGACCCAAATCAACTCATTCACAACAAACTCCATATAATGCAATAATCTTAAATTGCATAGCACTAAGGCTCTTAAATGACATGGCTCTTAGGCCCTTAAATTTATTACCCCGGACCTAAAGTGGTGATTAAATTATTCTAATATGATTATTAAAGGCCTAATAGTGGCTAGAGAGTATTGGTAAAGAGAATAAAACCAAAAAAAGAGAAAATGCGTAAAACGTGAAAAACGCTAAAACACGCATTAAATGATTAAAGGAGAAATATGATCTCGTTAGGGTCTGAGATGGAATCCTAAGGCTTAATTATGCCTAATTAATATGTGGGAATAATTCCCAAAGAAAACATATCCAAACAATGGGTTAAAACGCTAATTAAGCATAAAAGCACGTTTTTCGAGGAAACCCGAAAACGTGACTTTAAGCGGTCAAACGGACCCGTAAAATTATAGTTGATTAAATAACTATAATTAAGTATTAATGGAAGCTTAATAACCATTAAAAATAAAGAAACGAGAAAAATCTGGAAAACGGGCCCGGTTAGTGAATAGTGCCAAACCGGGTAAAATAACGAGCGTTTTCTGTAAAAAGTCAAAAAATGCCCTCAGCTTGTATTCTGTGTGGGGCCGATTTATTTAGTATACACACACCCATTTAATTAGCTTGTTAGCTTATTAAGTCACAAGATGACAAATAAATAAAGTAAAATGTAATAGTAAAAAGGGGCATTATAACCTCTCACCTCCTCCTTGCCAGTCACGATTTTTCCCCCTCCTGTAACATCTTCTTCCTCTGTGAGTCCCATGGTGATTTCAACAGAGAGCAAACAGCACCATCTTCAATCTCCATTATCTTGCTCATTTCTCCACCAAATCACACAAAATTTGTACCGTTGAGTTCCTCTTGTAAGGGCAACATTTTCCACCCTTCAAAAGCTAGAAACCCTTACCTTCATATCCATGACCGTAGGCAATTTTGGAGCTTAAAGGAGTGTTTTTGGGTCTCCTTCATCTTCTTGATACTCTAAGGTAAAAAGAAAGTCAAAAGCTCTCATTTCTTAGCTTTTCTTGTAAAAAAATCAAGAATGCCCACGTTGAATTTTTCCCCATGTCCAGCCAGTTTCTTCTTGCCCTTGTGGAGTGCTGGAGCTTCATCATTTTGATTGCCTAACTCTCCATTTGGACACTTGAAGGTAATCTCTAAGCTAAACCCTAAAAACAAGCTCTTGAAATATTAATCTTGTGAGGAACGTGAGTATTAAACTAGCTTGTTTTGTGTGGCATGGGAATGTGATTGTAGTTAGCAATCTATACCCTCTGTTTGTTGTGGAAACAAAGAAAGAGAGAACAAGAGAAGGAGGAGAAGAGAAAAGAAAATAGAAAACTAGCAAGGTAATGAACTTACCTTGGGTTGGTTTGTTCTCTGTAAACACATTTTTGAATGTGAATAATGACCATGAATTAGTGTAGTCAGGATACTACAATTTGAAAGAGGAATGTGGTTGTGTTATTGATGTTTAAGTGTGGGAAATAAGTCTTGGGATTAAACTGGTGCATAAGTGATAACAAGGTGGAAGTAGTGTGTTGCTGTCATGATATCGAGGCTTATTTAACAGGGATGAAAAAAAAATAGATTTTTGTGAGCTGATTAGTGTGTGGAGAATACTAAGGAAAGTAGACAAGCTATGTCAAATTTTGTCTAGGAAACTATGGGCTTGAGTGTGTTAATAAGTGGAGTTAGAATGGTAAGGAAAAGAAGATTTGGAAACAGCAACAGAAACAAGAAGCTAGAATCTGTAACTGAGGGGAAAATTACAGTGAAATGGGCTAAGTAACAGATGATTATATAAGGTGGTTAGGGTAGTTTTGAATGCCTAATCAATGTAAAAACATGCTATAATATATGTAGGAAGAGTGGAGAAGAAGTTGGCATAAGTTTGGAGTGGTAACATAATCAGAAACAAGGAGAAAACTCATTTCTGTAAGTGGTCCAGGTCTGTAAACAAGTACAGAAACCCGGACCAGTGCTAAAACACGGCATAAACCTATATCAGAGGAGTGGTCCGGGTTTACAAACCAGGACACAAACCCGGACCACCCCTAAAACTCACCCGAGAGATTTATGAGTTATGGGTCCGGGTTTGTAAACTAGCATATATACCCGGACCAGTCATTATTTGCACCCGAGAGTGACCAGGAGTATTGGTCCGGGTTTGTAAACCCGGACACAAACCTGGACCACATGTAAAATTGTCCAGAAACTTTAAACCGTGTCTGGTCCGGGTTTGTAACCCCGGACACAAACCCGGACTAGTGTAAAAATGTACTAGAGAGTGTTTTTAAGTGCCCTAATGATGGGGAAGTGAATGGTAATGGTTTTAGATGATGTTAGACCTTGTTTGGTGACTAGTCAAGGTCCTAAGAAGTGTAAACAAGTTTGAGAAGTGAATGAGAAAGTTGTGAGTTTAAGAGCACATGAACTAAACTAGGAGTAACGGGATAACGGGGTTTAGTACGGGAGTATTAGTTTTACTTACCGTAACACTTTAATGTTAATATAAGCATTTGAATGTTATCAGAGGATCGTGTGTGAACCGAGCATGGTGAGATGACACGGTAAAAGTAAAAACCCCGGTGAAAGGTATGATTTTCTCATACTCCGGGTGCTAACCGAGTTCAGTTGATTTGTGTGTTTGTGTGCCGGCTTAATCAAGATTAAAGCATAAAAATAATCCATTGTTTGATTATGTATGCCTTGTTGTATGTTGAATAAGCTAACATACTTGTATGCCGGTGTGGTCTAACATAGTGTATGGACCGACTCGTAGTGAGTAACGTTTGGCTAGAGACCCATAGATCGGCTCGTTGCGTAAGTTAACGAAAACGTGCAAACACATAAACTATCCGTTAAAGTATAGCGATAACGCAAACATATGAACTCCCTAGAATGTGAGGAGATGTGCGGGTTGAGTAATTACCCGATAACGGTTAGTAAACCATAATGTCACAATCCACGAAACAAATGAGAGTGGAAAGATAAGTGAACCTCCTTCAAGAGGATTAAAGATAGTTCGACGATGTGAACTAGTAAAGAAGGTAAAAGAGACCTAAGGGATTAGTAGCTCCCTTGAGACATGGTCGACCTCCTATATGAGGATTTTACCCGATATAAGAAAATAACCGAAAGTATGAGTAAGTGAAATGTATGGGTAACTCTTAAAACCTAAGATTAACTGAACTTAAGTAATGTTCCCAAGGTCATTAGAAACATCGAGAGTGATGCTTCTAGACTAATATACATAATATTAATATAACTCCGAGAAAGGAGTGTATGGGAATGTAAGTAGTCCGAGAGTAGTCGGACCTAAGTAAAAAGAGATAGGAACTAAGAGAGAGTTCCGTGAGCTAGTTGAACCTTCCCACCATGCTAGACCAGAGCAGGGTCGAAACCGGGGAAGTAAGACTATGCTTGAGAGCCATGAGTTTTGGCCTAAGTATGTATTAAGAGTAACAAGCGTGACGTAGGAGACCTGTAGTGTCTCGAGAATCTACAAGAGCTTGAGTATAATTAACCCAAGAGTGTGGGTGAGATAATGAGTATAGTTAACCCAAGAGTGTGGGTGAGATAATGAGTATAAGTAACCCGAGAGAATGGGTGAGTATAGAACGAGTAGCCCAAGAGAATGGGTGTGTATATGAATAAGTAACCCGAGAGAGCAGGTGAGTTGTTGAATGAGTAACCACGGCATAGTGAGGTATAACCCTCATGGCCTAAGAGTAATTGATATGAATAACAACCTTGCTATGTGTAACACCCCGTCCAAAGCCAATCGTGGTTATCGCAAAACTTAACACTTAATCGAATTCGTCGCAGCGGAAATAACAAACACCGAGACCTTGCCACGGTCTGATCGTTAGAATATACCGGCCTTATCAATTTACAACACTTATACAAAGTAAACAACCGACTAAAACATCACCATCCAAAATACCACCAACCGACCGAGTTTAAGTATCTAAGTCATAATCATAAACTTACATCAGTTTCAATATAAACAGACGGGAGCACAAGCACAACCCGTACTCAAAATAAACAACCCAACCTAAGTCTAACCGCTCCTACTCTCGTGGTGTGACTTCATGGGCCTCTTACCTGCAAGTGTAAAAACAGCCCCCAAAGGGGGTCAGCACGAATGCTGGTACGACCCTCTCGTGGCCCCCAAGCTAACGGGGCTACGACGACTAATTGTCGATAGCATGGAAATTGATTAGAAACACAATCATGATATGAAGTGCTATAAACAACAATCCACAGATGAACATACATAGTTCACACACAATGAACGACACAAGCGTTCCCTTATCAAGCGGGTTAGTAACCACCTCCTTAGTCCTGATTTCCTTAACCTCAATTCCTTATCTTACCTCAGTCTTAACCTTATCTTAATCTCAGTATACAAACCGTTCCTAGAGTGGAAATGGTTGTAGCTTAATCTTAAACTTAGGATTTAGGTGATCCTACCGCACCATCTAAATGCCACCTACCTTGGACGGAAGTCCAGTGTAGCTGAGCCGGCAACCGACCCTAGGCAACAGGTCCGAAGACAAGTCCTTAAGCGGAGGGCGGATCTGATTCAGATACCGTCCCCCTTTCCTTAGCATGCATGACCGGAGTCAGTCCCGGGTTCGTCACTCAAGTTCCAGTTAGTAAAAATCTTACACACCATGTGTTAGTTAAACCTTAACGGGTATTAACCAACAGTTACCAATACTTAACTCTTATCCTTAACTCAGCAAGTACTAAACTTAGTTAGTAACAATCTCAAGTCTCGTGGGTTAGTGTAAAGAAAACACATTCACAACGAGACCAAATATAACCGGTTGCATGCTTTATCTTGTCTTAGTCATAGCAAATAAACATATAGCACACAAGCCGAGGGACACCTCATTAGCAAGCAGGTCACAAGAAAAACTGTACCGTTCACCGTCGACTGTCGTTGTTTAACCTCCTCCGGGGTCCCAATTCACAAACCTAAAACATTAATTCATTTTTAGGCCATTAGTTATTTGCACCTTACTTAAGACACTTAATCCCTAAAGATTCCCATTCGATACCCTCTTAAGTCTTTACCACTTAACCATATTAACTTAACTTTAAACTTAAGGTTTATACTTAACTTAACTTAATTCCTTAGGTTCTTAGGTCCATAATCATTATTACCCTACCAATGGCATATCTTACTACCAATTATCATCTTTAGAATTTAAAATTTCTTTTTTTTTTGTGTTTTTGGCTCGACCGATCTTACCGACCGACCTTACACAAGGTCGGTCCATTCCAGGACGTATTACCGTTTGAAAATTTTACCCCGACCGAACTTGTAAGTCCGGTCCCCAAGTTCGGTCGATTCCAGAGACCAATTCCCGTACCAAATTCTAGGCATGACCGACCTTGCAAGTCCGGTCCCAAGGTCGGTCCATTCCAGAGACTTAATTCGTACACAAAATATAAGCCCGACCGAACTTGTAAGTCCGGTCCCCAAGTTCGGTCGGTTCCAAAAGCTCTTTCCGATAGTGTAAACTGAGCTCGACCGACCTTGCAGGTCCGGTCCCTAAGGTCGGTCGGCTCCAGAACCTTGTTTCTAAATTCCCATTTGACTCCAAACTTCTCCTCTTACATCCTAGTATGTTCTAACCTCATTTGGGCACCTCAAATACACCTTAAGCCTTCCACTAAACACATTATATCTCTCACCAACATCCACCTTAGTCATTATGCATTTTCCTTGTAATTATGCCAACACTTGTAATGTTTTTCACTAGGTTTCTAGGTGGTGGTTCATACCTAATACAGCCCCTATGCCAAGTGCTTTCTCACCACTATAACATCATCTCCCAAGCATCTTTCACCATCTAAGACTCCTTTATGCAACTACTTAAAGTTCCTACACAAGTTTATGACACCTTGGTCCAACACATTATTTCTTTTCTACTAGTTTACCAATGTTTGCCTAAGTCCTAAATACACTAGTACATTCATTTGATTCCTAAATCCTCCATGATCATATATAGATCATTCTAACTCATTATACACCTTAAACTCACCCTTTTTCATCAAGACAAGCTCTAAAACTTCCTAGTACTTCCTTAGTCATGAAATCTCCTTAGAACATCTTAAACACTTAGGTTCTTCACTAAATTTTGCCATGGGTTCTCTAGTATATTGTTACACCCAAACACTTGGTTTTTCACCATCAAACAACCAAGATCACTCAAATTCTCATTACAACATCTTAACACACAATTTACACCAAAACTACACCACATCATCATATAGTGTATAAACTTAAAATGCTTGGCACTTAGGCCCTTAAATGACAATAATCTTAACCACTGAATTTCCACATATATTTGCCTTTAACCTGCGAATACACACAACAAGGCTCCCATTGAAATAAAATGCTTCTTGTAATTCATCTCAACATTGTTTAACTATCTCTTTTCTCATTGGCTCCTTAGTCACAAGTTCTCAAACATAGTTATTGTTTCTCCTAGGTTATATATAGCCCTTTTCTAATGTAAACCTTAAGCTACACTCATCATATACCTAAATCCCATCCCTTAATGCATTAAACACCTTAAGGTAAGACATTTACCTTGTTCTTTTTCAAGCTTCACAAACTTCTTTCCTTAGGTTTTTCCTTGCTCAATCTCGGTCACCAAATCAAGTTCTCCTTGCCAATGTTCTAACCAACATTCAATGACTCCAATGAGTACTAAACAGCACACTAACCTTAAGGAATAAAACCTAGGTTAAAATGTGTTTTAAGGCATTAAATTGATTGTTTTACCTTGGTTTCTTAAGACAAGCTTGGATATGAAGCAAGAAGGACCTCCTTTATCCTTTGGAGAGTAGAAAACAAGCTAGAACAAGGCATAAACATGGAGCCCATGAGTACAAATTTTCGGACAAGGGAAGAAAATGATGGAAACCTAGATTTTCTTACATATTCCTTACCTTAAGAGAATGGAGAAGCCAATGAACTCTCCAAACTTGGATTTCCTCCTTATATGGCGGTTTTACTTGGCACCAAAATAGA